>LPNX010903679.1:122302-142627 GCA_001517045.1 Pseudotsuga menziesii | reverse complement strand
CCTCCTAGGTGCCCTTCTGCTTTTTCTGCTTTATTGCCTGCTTTTTCAGTGTTTTAAGGCACATAGGAAAGCAAGACTAGGTGAGGTGAACTAGTTTTTGGTACTCTTCATCCTCCACTCTTTTATCCATGCAAAAGCGTGTATGAGCTGCCATTCCACTACTCTTTAGCTTGCCTATGCGCCCTTGCCAATTCGTGAGCTCCATGACAGATTTGGGATCATCTTTTTACACCTATGGGGGATTTGCCTATTTTGAGTAAGCCTGCTTTATGCTAGTTTTGGATGCCTCCTTATGCATTCGACCTATTGATGTATTATATATATTCAGAAACCTATGTTATTATAGGGTTGGCTATTGTACACTCAGTTAATATAATTTTGTGTTACAGCTCCATATTCAGTCTCCATTGTTAGCAATTTTGCATGATGAATTGATAATTGTTGTGGGTAAAATTAATCTACTGCTGGCCTGAATTTCTACACATACAAAGTGTGATTCACCTAGAGTGGTGAAATCCGCTATAACATTAATGCTCCACTAATGTCAATTGATGTCAATTATACTTAGGGTAGTGGTTTAACTAGGCCAATTTGACCAAAAAGAGTGTGTATGATGGTAAATGTCTCCAACACCCTCCACCCCCGCTCCTTCTACTCAAAATTCCCCATCGGTTTCCACTCCCCTGATAGCTTCCATAGATGGGGGGAAACCTCCATCCCAAGTTGTTTTAATTACCAGGGGAACCGTTTCTAGTATGGGGAAAAACCTAGTGGAAGAACCACCAGCAGTGAACACTCCTCCTACTAATACCAAAATAGTTACACCCTCTTATGGCCAAGGACAACCTTCATGGGTCCAGCCCTCTATTAGTCAACTTTCTTGGGGTTATGATTACCCTGGAAATCAACCACCTATGGTTCCTCAAGTTTATCAACCGACACCGTTAGGGGTTGTTTATCCTGGAATTCCTTACCCTGGGAATGATTATGTCTTATGGGGGAAACCGAATTGATATAATGTACCACCGTATGGAGGGCCTTTTGTAAATAATCCTGGAGGATTCGAAGGTCCACTCGGAGGGCCACCTCTAAGATGTACCCCTGAAGGACCACCTGAAGGACCACCACCCAGAGGTCTACCATGTTGAGGACCACCAACTAGAGGTCCACCACCTAGAGTAGCACCACATAGAGGTACACTATCTAGAGGCATAGCACCTGGAGTCACACCACCTAGAGGCCCACCGCCCAGAAGACCACCCCCTGGAGGCCCACCCCTAGAGGCCCACACCCCTTGAGTGGCCCACCACCTAGTGGACCCTCTAGTGGATCATTTAGAAATAAAACACCTAACCTACTAGTCATGGGGGCATCATCTATTCATGTTTATCAATCTGCATATGGTCCTACTAGTCCATAGATGTCATATCAGTATTACCAGTATCCCCAACCTAATCAACAATTACCATTTTTAGCTACCTTGGATCTGCCATATTTTTCTAGATTGATAAACTATTCGATACATCATGATCCCTCATGGCAGGACATCCCAGTTAAGTTACCCTCGGACATACCTAAATTTGACGGTAATCCTGGTAAGGACCCCAAAAACCACGTAATGAATTTTCATCTATGGTGCTCATCTAATTCTCTGATGGATGGTTCAATATGTCTACGTTCGTTTCAGAGAACTCTCATTGGAGTAGCTACGAAATGGTATATCGAGCTACCTCATCATTCCTTTTGAGATTTTAACACCTTAGCAATGGCCTTTTTAACAAATTTTCAGTTTCCAATTCGATATGAGACAGGTACGGACCTATTAACCTCACTTTTCCAGATGACTTCCACACATATATCCGATCATATACATGAATGGAGATGGAGACATAGGTTGATTAAGGCTCCTATTCCTGATCAGTTAATTATCGATTAGTTTCCGAAATATTTACTTCCCCCCCCCCATTTCTAAGGATGTCAGCATGGGAGGTGTTGGTACCAAGGAGAAGGTCATTATCCATGCGCAGTACCTAGCCTTGGTCCAGTTCTAGTTAGGAAATTTGTACGACTTATTTTCTCACGTTCTTCGTCCTAGATTAGATCCTTCAATACCTGCAACAGAGCCACCAACCGATGGTGTTCCCGGTTCAATTCAAACGCAATCGATAGAAAAATCCATGAAAAAGAAAAATCAACTGGCTACACCAGCTAGTCAACCTGTTCCACCCTTCAAAACTATTTCCCCTCCTTTTGTTTCCACCGAAGTAAATGCGGTCCAATACACAGAATCTTTGAGAGGAAAGAAAAGAGGTAAAAACAAATCCAAGAAATTAGACCATCAACAAGAAGGTAACAAAACACAAAACCTTGATGTTGATCCTAAAAATAAGAGAAAGGAAAAGTCTCCTTTCCTGATTTATGGAGGAGACAAATTCACTAAAGAGTGTCCTCGTCGAGAGGAAGTCAGTAAATTTTTGAAAAATACCCCCACCTCAACATTCCTTACAGACCCTTTCCCTACCCAACAACAATTGATTGGCCATCAATCCTTGCATGGGCCTTCTTCATATTCCATAGATGGAGTTAAAATGATGTCAAGTAAATTGATCAATCTTAATACTTGATCCCAAATCTATGACCCTCCTCTAGAAAAGAAAACTGATAATGTTCCACTCGAAAAGCCTTTAGCATCCACTCCTCCTCCCACTAATGGTATTCAAATTGAAAAACTTGTTCTTGATGCAATTCTTTGCCCACCTAAGAGTACACTTTGAAAATCCATACTTAATCCTAATGCATGTGCCACCCAGTACTATAATATAGTAGAAATCCTGGCTTAAGCACTGTGCTCTATGTCGACTCTTGAGGTACTCCAAACATGTCCTACACAACAAAAGAACTTGCTGTCAGTTCTTGGAGAAATCAATCTTGAAAACAATAACATTGTCGATTTCAAGCTAGATGATGTTAAATATAGGCTCTCCCATCAATTGGATTTCCAATTGTCCACAAAATCTATTGGGAAACCAATCCTTCATACCTTATTGGACAAGGGAGCCTCAACCTCAGTCATGTATTTATCTTATTGGAAAGCTATCGATTCTCCTGAGATTAATCGTTCACCCACAACATCAAATGATTTTGATGGTCACGGATTTCAACCTTATGGATTACTTCCCTCTCTTTAGGTAGAACTGGGGGGGAAGTCAGTCTCCATTCATGTTGAAGTTGTTGGAGCTCCTTTAGATTACAATCTTCTCCTAGGTCGAAACTGGTTTTATGCTATGCAAGTTGTTGCTTCATCCATTTTTCGGGTAGTTTAGTTCCCATTCCAAGGGAATATTGTTACCATTGACCAGTTAGATTTCTATTCACCTAATGCAAATTCCATGCAAATTCATGTACTACAAAAAATGTCCCACTTTTAACTACCACAACCCCCCAATATCAGAACATTGGAGTAGGTCTTCTCAAAGATTGCGCACTTATGGGAATCTTCCCATTATCTACTCCTCCCCTTTTGCAGGAGGCATCCATGAACATGATTTTGAATTATACCATAGATAAAGGAAAGTCAATTGTTGATTCAACTTCAGTGAGTCCTTTTGAATAAATGTACCAGGCCATTCAAACTACCAGCGATACCACCATTAACGATAATTTTTTGGTGGCCTCAGATACATATCACCTACCATATTGGCTAGAAACACCCCCTCGTCTCTAGATTATCTTTCGCATACACTCTAGGCTCCCATATGATGAGTCCATCATGGTATGTCCTTAGATGAGATTCCCTAGAAATATCATCACCACCGATATTATTTTCTTCCCCATTCCCATATGGTAGAAGAGTAGTCCGCATCAATGGTTTCATCTGATATAGTAACAAATCCTTAGCCCCCAATACTCACCCATGATGTTGAGTCTAAGGGTAATTTAAGTAACATTACCAAGACTATTCTTGTTGATATATCAGTGAAACCTGACATCCTATAGAACATCCATATAGTCCATAACTCTTACCCTTCAGAGATACAGTCTTATATGTCCTTATTTAAATAATTCAGAGACATTTTCTCTTGGAACTATGAAGAGATGCTAGAGATAGACCCCTCTATCATAGCTCACAAGATTAAAACTTACCCTAGTTCCAAGCCAGTTCTCCAGAAGTTCCATTAAGTACATTCGAGGAAAGCAACAACAATTAAGGAAGAGATTGAAAAACTTCTTAAGGATGGTTTTATTTACTCGGTGTCTTTGACTGAATGGGTGTCTAATATAGTCCCTGTCAATAAAAATTAGGGTACTATTAGGGTTTGTATTGATTTTCGAGATTTGAACCGTGCATTTCCTAAGAACAATTTCCCCACCCCATACATCAATCAAATCATCGACAATTATGCTAGAAGTGTAAAATTTTCATTTATGGATGGCTTCTCTCACTATAATAAGATTGACATACTCTCATCAGATCAACACAAGATTACTTTTATCTTCCCATGGGGAACCGTCTCCTATAGAAATTTTCCTTTTGGTTTGAATAATGCCGGTGCTACATTTGAATGTGCCATGTCATATGCTTTCCATGACATTAAACAAATTGTGGAACCCTATAATGATGACCTTCTTGCTCATTCGAAGCAGCAGGATCATTGTTGGAAAAACCCACCAACAAATCCTCATCGACAGGGGTTCTCACTCTGTCGACGCCCAACCGGCGTGATCTCCCTAAGAACCAGCCTAGATAGGTTTTACCCTGCCCAGCAACATCTGTAGAGTGGATGAAGTCTCACCTGAGATGTTCAAGGGAGAGCCATCAGAACCAAGTTTCCGGCAGTAAGAAAGGAAGATATGGCATCCGAGGCTTCGACCGGATAACTATCAGATCAAGTCATTCAACCGAACTAAGAAATTTATCACAATTCATCTTCACAACTACAAATATAACACATCACATCATTCATTTATCCCAGTAGTGTTATCGCAACATTATCCTTCATAAGCTTCATCATCATTCATCAGAATTACAAAAAAATTGGGATAGATCACATCATCAATTCATTACAGCAACATCAGGAAATCATAAATAGATCCAATACACTTCTCATTGACATCACAACAGAGAAATAGGAAAAAATAATACAACAATTAGGTAACAATCGTCATGTCATATTATTCCTGCTCAACAGATCCAAAACATATAATTCTTCTCCACAACAGGAGACCAATTACACCCTAAAATACAGTATCTGACTTAGACATATCACAAATTATTCGAAATAGAAGACTCATCAAGACCATAGATAGATTGCACTGATCCTTATCATTCTCAACATGTCCTTACAATTGCAAAACTAGCTCTATATATAGGCTTGCACCTTTACATCAAAGGTCCACTTCTAACTAACTTCCAACCACTAATGACCTATGTCCACAAAACATTGTCAATTAATACATTAAATTTTCAAAAATGGTTATTCTTCTACCCATTGCACTGATCTTGCCTTGCATGGTGTCGCGTTATCTTGCACAGCTACTGTGACGCTGCGCAACTCACTTACTCAAAACCCCTACCAACATGCTGCCAACACAGTCTTGTGGCTCATCCTCGAGCCATGTCAGGTTGACAAGGTATATGTCGATGTTTTGTCCTTGAAATATTAAAACTACTATGATATCTCACAAAATTGGAGCTAGAATCTGTTGGCAATGATTTAATAGTTGAGCAAAGCCAGCTGCATAGGGTGCACCTCCCTAACCTTGCCATTGACCATCTTTCGACTATCTTGCACCGCATGTAGCATTGCGACTACTTTGACATCCAACTGCCCACCAACTTCTTGAAACTCATCCAACTGGGCACGACACTTTTGTTGTCATTCTTGGGCATGGGAAGATTTCCACTGTAGGTCCTTCAACTCCTCAACCCACGTGATTTGTACCATGAGTGGCAGTGCTCGCATCTACGTCTTTAGTGTTGTCAATTGTCCTTCAACTTCTTGCACCTGCGTGGTCAAATATTTGAGCTGTTCATCTTGGACCACACTTTTCCAGAACTGCGTCATCACCTCCATGATTGTCTTTGCTTCTTGCTCCATTTTTTCAAACTGGGCCGCTATCTCCTCAATCGTAGCCTTCCATTCAACAACATGTTTCGGCAGCATCTCTGGACAGACCAGGGCATTAAGCAAAAGATTGGTGTCTTGAAGCTGGAAAATAGTTTCTGCAAATCACTTGGCCTTAGCGACTGTAGTAAGCTCGGCTGTGCTCTCAAAGATATGTTGAAAGGTCTCACCAACAACTTGCTTGACCTCACCACAACTTGCACACAGCTGCACCTTCTCAATGATAAGGTGGTCTTGCTCCTTCTTCAACTCGGTGATTTCCTCAGCAGCCTTGCACTGCAGCTCAACCTGTGCTACCTTCAATGCCTCAATGTCCCATACCTTCTCTTCCAGCAGCTGCACCCTGACCTGATGCAGCTCCTCAGCTTCTCGGCTGTGCTCTGGGACTGCACATACCCATCATGAAGCTCCTTCTGCCTATCCACCAATTCCTAGGTGGAAACATGCTACAGCTCCATAAGCACCTGAGCAGGTAACTTGTTAAGACCCAAGGAAATGCTCTTGACCATCCGCAGTATCAGGTTCCCTTCTTCACTCCCCGCATCAATCACAATCGAGGGAACTTGAACATTCCTAGCCCATGAATCGATGCTGATTGACTAGAATTCCTACATCACATCTTTCTCAGGTGTCTTCACATCATAAATAGAATTCAACTTATCTCTTACTGCAGCAAACCCTTCTTGGTTGGACTCTCATATCGCTTGTGTCGTAGCCTTAGAGGAGTTAGTGATCACTTTGATGAGCCATTTCAGTTGGTCCTCCATCCCTGTTCAGATATCACTTCCCACATCGTATTCTTGGTGCCATTTGGTTTGAGTTTCCTCCCGCATGCCCTGTGCGTCGGCCTCAAGGCCCATCGACGATTCATTTTTGGATTCGTGAACACTCAGCTCCTTCTGGACCGGCTCAACCAGGGCATCAGCTAGTGGCTCCTTAGAGATTTCCACTTGGCTCATGGGGTTGTACCATTCATCCAACTACTCATTAACGAGAGCATCCAATTCTTCATCAGTGACTTTGTAGGCCATAGGTAGCCACTTCTTGTCGGGGTCCTGCCGCACATGGACATAAATGGAATGCGGCTCGATAGAGAACTGAATGAGGCTCTGATACTTAGTTGTGGCATAGTGTGATAAGTGAGGAACTTTGATATTTGTTGCTTGTAGTGCTTCCCAATAGACCCAAAAATGGATCGCATAGTCCGCCTATCAACTGAGTTCCTCAACCCACCATAAATTCTGATAGCATGCGCCTCAGCACATCATCACCGCATCGACTGCCATTGGCTGATAATATTCTGGTTCCATCCATGAAACAAAACCATTTGTTGGAAAAATCCACCAAAAAATCCTCGTCGACAAGGGTTCTCACTTTGTCAATGCCCAACCAGGACGATCTCCCTGAGCACCCGCGCAGACAGGTTTTACCCTGCCCAGCAACATCCGCAAAGCAGACGAAGTCTCACCTGATATGTTCAAGGGAGAGATGTCAGAACCAAGTTTCCAGCAATAAGTAAGGAAGATATGGAATCCAAGGCTTCGACCGGATAACTATCAGATCAATTCATTTAACATAACTTAGACAATTATCACAATTCATCTTCACAACTACAGATCTATCAGATCACATCATTCATTTATCGCAACAGTGTTATCGCAGCATTATCCTTTATAAGCTTCATCATCATTCATCAAAATTACAACAAAATTGGGATAGATCGCATCATCAGTTCATTACAACAACATCAAGAAATCATAAATAGATCCAATAAACTTCCCATTGACATCACATCAGAGAAAATAGGAAAAAAGAAGACAACAATTAGGTAACAATCGTCATGTCATAATAATCCTGCGCAACAGATCCAAAATAGATAATTCTTCTCCATAGCAGGAGACCGACTACATCCTAAAATTCAGTATCTGACTTAGACAGATCACAGATTATTCAAAATAGAAGACTCATCAAGACCATAGACAAATCGCACTGATCATTCTCATTATCATTCTCAACATGTCCTTACAATTGCAAAACTAGCTCTATATATAGGCTTGCGCCTTTAAATCAAAGGTCCACTTCTAACTAACTTCCAACCACTAATGACCTATGTCCACAAAATATGGTCTATTAATACATTAAATATTCAAAAACAATTATTCTTTCACCCATTGCGCTAATCTGGCCTTTCGTGGTGTTGCATGAGCTTGTGTAGCTACCGTGATGCTGTGCAAATCACGTACCCACAATCCCTACCAACAATCATCATGTTGATCATATGAGAGCCATTTTTCTCAGATCATGCCTCTATAACATCCGATTAAACCCACAAAAGTGTGTTTTCTATCTTGAGATTGACCGACTGATTGGTTTTATTATGTCCGAGGATGGCATCTGCATAGACCCTCTGAAGATTGAAGCTATCCCAGCTTTACCCGCCCCAACCATTGTTATTGAACTCCAAAGTTTGCAAGGGAAGGAAAATTTTTTACGTTGTTTCGTCTGCAATTACGCTAAAAAAACACACGGTTTCATGCGTTTATTGAAGAAGGACACCTGTTTTGTTTGGGATGACTTGGCACAACATGTGTTCAATAATCTCAAACATGCTATTACACATGCACCTATTCTGCAACCACCAGATTATACCAAGGATTATTCCATGTATGTCGTTGCATCCCTTTCAACCATTGCTATGGTTTTAGTTCAGATGGATGAACATGATTAAGAACATGTGCTATATTATTTGAGTAAGAGTCTTTTAGACTCCAAAACCTGATATTCACATTTGGAGAAACTTGCTCTAGCCACAGTCATTGCAGTATAGAATGTTCGTCACTACATTTTACTCCATAAAACCACAGTATACGCATATTATAACTCCATGTATTGTATCTTGACTTGCCAAGTACTTGGGGGAAAATACTCAGACTAGATTTTCATTCTCTAGGAATTTGAGTTGGAATTTGCCAAAACTAGTTCTAAGAAGTCTCTTGTCTTCGCCGAGCTTATGTGTGACCTTCCCCATATTACTGAGGGAACATAACCCATTTATTTATTTCTCGATGAATGATTGTTCCTTATTAGTACATCTCACCCTTGGCATGGAGATTTAATTGTGTATCTCTAGACACAACGATATCATCCCAAAGCAACTCGAGATGAATGTTGTCACATTCACCACCATACCAAATACTATCTTATCATCCATGACACCTTATACCACCATGGTGTTGATGCTATATTACGACATTGTCTCACCCTTGAAGAAGTTGAGATTTATTTAAATGATTGCCATTTTAGAGCCTGTGGCGGTCATCTTTCTGGGTTGGATACTACCCAAAAAATATTATGCATTGGGTATTTTTTTCCCTTGATCTTTAAGGATTGCATTGAAAACGACAAAAAATTCTCGCCTTATCAATTAATCACATAGAAAAAACACACCCATCTTGCTTCATTACATCCTGTCATAGCAGTTGTCCCTTTTGCAAAATGGGGCATAGATTTCATGCATTGTAGACCTACCTCATTTGGGGGGCATGGTTACTTCATCGTCGCCATAGATTACTTCACTATATGGGTTGAGGTTGTGCCTACATATGTTGAAGATGGAAAGATAACTAATATTTTTCTATTTAACCATACTATCACCAGATTTGGGATCCCTTGGGCCATTGTGACTGATCACAGGTCACATTTTCAGAACAATATGATGGTGGAATTAAGTGCTAAGTTAGGGTTTCGTCATGACAACTCTACACCTTATTATACACATGCCAATGGCCAGGTTGAAGCAATAAAAAAAGTCTTAAAACTATGCTTCAATAGATGGTAGAACAAGCTAAGTCCAACTAGAATTTGCAACTTTTTTCCATGTTATGGGTCTACAGGACTACTATCAAAACATCATGTGGGTTTACACCATTTCAATTGGTATATGGACTAGAGGCCACTCTTCCCATAGAGTTTCCTTCTCTGAAACTCGCTATAGATATATTACCCAATATCACCTTAGAAGAAGATCATTTCTTGTACTTAAACAAGCTTGATGAGACTTGTTGTGATCCTACCATAGCAAATGAGGCACACAAATGATGAATGAAGGCCCAATACAACCGATTCGTTCAACCTCACTCCTTCAACGAAGGTGACCTGGTATTTACTTATAACTAGAAACACGATAAGTTGGGGGCTAGAAAACTAGAGTCTATGTGGCATGGTCCTTATATTGTCAGTCGTGTCTTAGAGAAAGGCTCTTATGAGTTAATAGATTATGATGGGATACCCTTGGGAAAGCCTCGCAATGGGATCTACCTCAAAAAATAATATGCATAGGTCATGTAGCATAGGTTTATTGTAAATATTGTTTATAGAGTGCTGTGTGTTTTTGAAAAGTGTGGATTTAGTGTGAAACAAATATGTGTCTTTCACAACCTTACTTATGTAGTCCTATGTTTAAAGGAACAGATGACCACCTATACCATTTTCACAGATGGTGCTAATCGTTACACCTTGGATCTTGTGTCAGCATCTTGGGTGTTGTACTCTCCAACACGTGATCTGGTGAGTTCAAGGGAACTTGTTTGGGTCCCTCAACAAACAATCTCACATATTATCATACAATGATTGGATTGTTGACGAAAGTCTTGGCTAATGATGATAAAGAGATTAGGGTTTACTTAGACTTGGAGTTGGTAGTACATCAGTTAAACCGAGTCTAAACTATCTGGAATACCTTACTCCTTTGTACATTACAAGAGTTAGCCTTTTAGAAAGGTATTTTGAGCAGCTCTCTTATCAACACATCCCAAGACATTTAAATGTTGTGGAAAATTCCTTAGCAATTTTTGTCTTAGATTGGTACCTTGCTCATAGGTAAATTCATTTTAACATAAAAAATATGTATTGGATTCATAGTAGGAGTTCATTCACACATCACATTTGCACACACATATGTAATTAAAAGTTTTTTTATATAAAAAAAAGGTAAACTGAGATACAAAAAGTACTGAAGCAACAAGCCTTCAAATCACCCGAAGTCTAGAACCATCATAGTTCCAAAATACATATATATGTGTAAAAATTGAAGCTTTGAAGCTTTCAGTATAGATGTAATACAAAAATGATGAAGCCAATATGGGCTAGTCCTCATGCTCATGATAACACATAACAACTCGAGCTACTCGACGGAGCGATCTATTGAAACGGCCTGAGACCCCTGCAAAATGGCACTGGTAGCGCCTAGGTAGATCATCAATCGAGATATCAAAAATCCTTATAGTTAAGCGTTGCAGGTTCTCCTCGATCTCTTCAAGACCCTCATCTGCCTTTGTACGTCGGATCACCATGTCTCTGAATACCGCTCACCTCTTTGTAGGTGAGGCCTCGACTGGATGAGAAGGCCCTACCTGTGCACAAGACATTTTTACACATCTCAGCATTACATCATAAAAATCAAATATAAAATTTAAAATATAGAAAAAAACACATATAGTGGTATATTTATGACCTCGGTCATCCCATTGCTCCCCATACGAGAGTGGAAGGTCAGGATCATCTCTGAATTCGGTACCCGCATAAGCATAATCCTCTACCATCAAAAGTTGAATTCTCATCTAACGGAAAAACACTGACCCATAGGTAACTCTAGGGCCTCCAACGCCACCATGACATGCCATGGCATCTACCCACCTTCTCATCCTCGGATACTCAGCATACAACCTACTCATTGGAACCTGGGGTCTCATCAATGGTACCCTCTACAGAAAGAAAGACACCATTATTGCCCTGTAGCCAAATTGCTTCAACTCCCCTCTCCTGCATTTGGTCAGCTGGTCTTTCAAACTGACTAGTAAACCCTCACTCTAGTTGAATATCGTAGGAGAAATGCACTCTATGGCATACAACATATGGGCCCGTGTAGTCATGTGAGCTGATTTGGTTCCCGCAACCTTCTCAATGGTGAAGTCCATGGTCCTCAAAGGCCTGTGTATTATGTGCTTGATGGGAATTTTCCCACCTACTGAGCGAGTCCTCACCGAGCAACGGTCATTGATCAAGTAATCTACATATTTGTCACCACCTTGTGGTCCTGCCATTACTACTGGTATTCCCCTATGGGATAGATCAATCAAGAAATATATTTCATCCACGCTTATTCTTAAAATGTTAGTGCCAACCACAAAGTGATGTTGATCTGGATCCCACATACGAATCACGTGCTCTAGCAAACACACATACGCTCTCATTCCTGGTATTCTAAATAATTTGAGAAGCCAACAACCACAGAGGGCCCTCAAAGTCATTGGGTCATTACCCACTTGTAGGTCATTGCTGAGCCGCAAAAACACCACATTTTATTCATCATTTCACATACTATTTATCACCTTATTCCTATTTTTCCTTCCATAAAACCATTAACATTCACCACTTTCATAATAAATATGGGTTTATATTACCATTTTCCAAATCATTTATTTTTGAGTATTTTGAGTGAATTTGTGGTTAATTATTGAGAAAAATAACATATTTTCATTATACTTTAAAGTTGGATGACTTTGGTGATGCTTATAGGTGAATTTGAAGACTTTAACAAGCTCAAAGTGACCACGTAGCCTCAAATTTGAATTTCATCTTCAAGATGTGGGGTAATTTCAAGGAGAATATCATGGAAATGTGGAGATGGAATATCTTATCCAAGATATCATGGAGGATTTGAAGGGATGAGTTGTAGATTTGTTGAGGATTTTGAGGGATAAGTTGAGAGAATAGTGGATCTGTAATTATGATTAGTTATCTTGAATTCATGTATAAATAGGAGGGATCTCTCCTCATTTTGGTTAGAGCCCTCTCTAGTGGTTTGGTAGTAAAGAACTAGTTCATCTTTTAGATAGTCATGGATTTGATCATGTTGTAATAGATTTCATTGAAGTGGACTACAACTCTAAAACCCACATGAATTCCGGAAATTAACCTCAGTAAAATTGAATATTGATTGATGATTTAATTACAATGATGAGAAAACCTTTTATAGGTAAAAAATACACCATTTGATTGAAAGGGTGTGATCCTATGTTTTAATTAACACTACATTAATATTAAAATAATTTCTCATAATATTAGATACATAACATTGCCGTCGTCTTTTAGAATCCTTTGTCCTCAAAGCAAGGGTAATGACGGGTATTGTTGACGAAATTGTTCTGTCTCCCATGATGCGTCTTCATCTGGAAAATTCTTCCACTTAATGAGATATTCCTTGAGTGTTCTAGAACGGAGTTTTCTTTCTCGGATTGCAAGGATTGCCTCAGGTTCCCAAATGACCCTTCCTTCTTCATCTAACATAGGAAGTATTGTTTGTACTATTTGATGTTTACCCAACATTTTTTTGAGACATGATACATGGACGACATTGTGGATACGACTTTTATCAGGTAACTGTAATTTATATGCCACTTGACTAATCTTTTGGATAATCTGGTACAGTCCATAGAACTTTGGGGCCAACTTGTGTTTCCCTCCACTTTTAAGGGATACCTGTTTATAGGGTTGGAGTCTTACAAATACCCAATCTCCCACCTCAAATTCTCTTTCGGTTCTACGTTGATCTGCTTGTTGCCTCATGCGATTCTGTGCCATGATTAAGTTATCCTTTAGTAATTCAATTGTTTTTTGGGATTTCTCTAGTTGGTTCCTTACTTCTGGAACATTACTATCGTTCAAAACTAACTCCTTCCAATTTGGAGGTTCATACCCATATAACACTTGGAAAGGGGTCATTTTTGCGGAGGTGTGGTATGTTGAATTGTACCACCATTCTGATAAGTGTAACCATTGAGACCAATGGTTTTGTTTATCTGTTACGAAACAACGTAGATATGCTTCTAAGCATTTATTTACGACTTCAGTCTGACCATCTGTTTGGGGGTGGTAAGATGAGCTCATATTGAGTGATGTACCCATTTGTTTAAAGAATTCCCTCCAAAATTTTCCATCAAATTTTGCATCTCTGTCGCTGACGATGAATTTTGGGAAGCCATGCAATTTGTAGACATTTTTTCAAAATACTTCTGCAATTTGTTTTGCCATGTCTGTTTTTTTAATTGCCATGAAGTGAGCAAATTTGGTTAATCGATCGACCACTACAAGGATTTTGTCCTTTCCTTCTGACGGAGGTAACCCATCGATGAAATCCATTGATATCTCTTCCCATTTTTGGTTTGGAATGTGTAGGGGTTGGAGTAACCTTGGGGTTAAAACATTTTCAGTTTTGTTTCTCTGGCAATTGTTGCATTCTGCCACATATTGCTGGATATCTTTCTACATCCCCTTCCAGAAAAATGACCTTCTTGCATTATAATAATATTTGAAGAATCCTACATGTTCGGCGGCTGGTGAATCATGGGATTCTTTTATTACTTTAACCTTGAATTTAGAGTTTGAATTCAAATAAATCCTCCCCTTATACCAAAGAATATCGTTTTTCCATTCCAACTTGGGGTCACGGTTGGAGTGGTTAATTATAGTGCTTGTTTCTGGGTCCTTGGCGTATTCACTTCATATTTCATTCAGCCATTCTCGAATTGCAACCGAGATGGAGTAAGAGGTGATATCCTCATCTTTTCTAGAGAGTGCATCTGCTACTACATTTTCCTTCCCTTTTTTGTGTATTATTTCCATGTCGAAAGCAACAATTTTTTCTATCCACTTGTGTTGTTCTGTGGACAACGTTTTCTGTTGAAGTAGGTATTGAAGACTATTATGGTCTGTGCGGATCATGAATTTTCTCCCTAAGAGGTATTGTCGCCACTTTACCAATGCATGCATAATTGCCAGCATTTCTTTATCATATGTAGACTTCAATTGTTCTCGCTTGTTTAATTTCCTGCTCTCAAAAGCTATCGGGTGTTCATCTTGCATTAGTACTGCTCCCAACCCATAACCTAAAGCATCACATTCTATCACGAATGGTTTTGAGAAGTATGGGGTAGCTAATATAGGTGTGGAGGACATAATTCCTTTTAAGGCTTCAAAACATTTTTTTGCTTCTTCATTCCAATGGAATGCATTCTTTTTTAGAAGGTTGGATAAGGGTGCGGTTCTATGCGCATAATTCCTAATGAATCTTCTGTAGTATCTCGTTAGCCCAAGGAATCCTCTTAACTTGGAGATGTTAGTAGGGTTGGGCCATTCTGTGATGGATTTGATTTTTTTTGGATCAACCTTAACCCCTTCTTTAGATATTACGTGTCCAAGATAGCTCACTTCTTCTTTACCAAATGTGCATTTGGACATCTTGGCGTAGAACTAATTTTCTTTTAAAATAGAGAGCACCTGTTCTAGGTGTGTAAGATGATCCTTCCATGTCTTACTGTATATAAGGATGTCATCGAAAAACACTACTAAAAACTTCCTTAGGAATGACTGGAATAGGTTATTCATGGTTTCTTGAAATGTTGCTGGGGCATTAGTTAGCCCAAAAAACATTACCTTAGATTCGTAATGTCCCTCATGGGTTCGGAAAGATGTCTTCGCCACATCTTCTAGCCTTACTCTGATTTGGTAATATCCCGACTTTAAGTCTAATTTTGAAAAGTACCTTGCGCCATGCAGTTCGTCCAACATTTCATCGATGAATGGAATGGGGAATTTGTCTTTAATAGTTATTTTGTTTAGTCCTCTGTAATCGATGCATAGCCTAAATGATCCATCCTTATTTCGTACCAGTACTACTGGTGCCGCATAAGGACTTCGACTTTCTGTAATCACTCCACATCTCAATAAATCACGGATTAATCTTTCAATCTCTGTCTTATGGTGGTGTGGATACCTATAGGGTTTAACATTGACAGGGCTGGATCCTGACTTGATTTCGATGACATGCTCGATCTTCCTTTCTGGTGGTAACTCCATGGGGAGGTCTTCGAATACTTTTTGTATTTTTGGATTAATCCTTGGATATCTGAATGATCTTGTTTAACTACTTTTGAAGTTAATAATTCCATCTCCTGGCATTGTACAACATATGCTGGTGCTCCTTTTCGAATTAGCTTCTCCATTTTGTGGGATGACACAATTTGCGTTCCAGGGGGTTGGAACCCATATAATTTGTATCTTTCTCCTTGCCATTTAAACTTTATAAAGTGTTCTTGGTGGTTTGCTGAGTAGGTACCTAGTGTTTGCAACCACTGAATTCCTAATACTACATCAACTCCTCCTAAGGGCACTGCATAAAATTCTGACTCAAGGTTATAGTCTTGTATTTGTAGCTTAACTTTGTGGCATTTCCCTACTTTTTCGATCTTCTTTCCATCTGCTACCATTACTTTCATGTTGGGTACTGGATATATGAAAAGCTTAAGCTTCTTTGCAACACTTACATCAATGAAATTATGGGTGCTTCCTGTGTCGAATAGGACTACAACATTGTTATTTTTTATATGCCCTTTTAATTTTAATGTTTGTGGTTGGTGTATTCTTGTTATGGCTGCAATTGATATTTTGGGAGTTTCTTCATCTTCTGAATCTGACAAGGGATTTTCAATGTCACGAGTTTCTTCTATGTCGGATTCATCACTATCTGACTTGTCTTCTTCTTCTGCTTCACATTGATATAAGTTCTTGGTGGTCTCTTTTTTTAAACATCTGTGTCTTGGGTCCCACTTCTCTCTGCAATACTTACACTTTCCTTCTTTCATCCACTGGGATTCTAAGGTGGTTTTGTTGTCATTCCTCACATGTGGTGGCTGGTATTTGGTGTCGATTTTCGTAGACCTTCTATCTTTGTCATGGTTTTTGTTCCACGTTTTTTTAAATTTTTCTTCAATGATTTTTTCCTTGCGTCTCGCCTTGTCCAAAGTTGATACATTTAGTAGCTCTAGTTCATCTCTTATATAGGGTTTTATTCCATACACATAAGTCTGGAGGCGTTTACTGTCTGTGAGTTCTAGCACACGTGTCGCCAGGGCTTCCCATTCGTCGGTGTATTCATCGACATCGCCTTTTTGCTGCAATCTGGTAAGTTTTGCGAAGAATTATTTTTCTTTTAAGTCGTCAAACCTCTTAAAGAAATAATTTTTGAAGGTTCTCCACTTGCGCTTAGTTTCCTGTGTTGTAACCTTCCACCACATGTACCAGTTGTAAGCCTGCTCTTCTAGTTGCATAGAGGCATATTTTATCATTTCCTCGTCAGTTGTGATATTGTGTATGGAAAAAAATTCTTCTGCCTTGTTGATCCATGCCACACTCCGTTTTGTGTCTCCATTGAATTTTGACAATTCTAACTTGGGTTTCATTTGATATCTATTCCTTTTTGGAGGAGAAAGTGACTGCTCATGATTTGGAGAGAGATCGTGATCGAACTCTTCTTGTGGACATCCTCTTTTGAGAGGAATTGTCTTATGGTGCCTTGAATTTGAGGATGGTTGGTCTTCCTTTGACATATTGCACACTAGTGTAGTAATTTTGTTTTCCAAATGATGCCTGAGTTTTCTTAACCTGTCTTTGAACAATACCGCAATGTTTCTTTTTACACCTTCCATCTCCCAAGATACTGCTAAGTTGACTTCTTTTTTGACAGTCTCTAATAATTCGTTTTTGGTTTTGTATAGTTCTCCTTCGATTTGGTTGAGTCTTGAGTGTAAACCCTCAATATTTTTAGAACCTTGGGCTTGGTTAAGCTCTAATTTCTCCATTCTTTCTTTAATTTCATCCATTTCTACCATTTTTCTTGTGCGGGGAGGAATTTTGTTTTATTAAGAATGGTAAGATTCAAGGAATAATAATTAATTATTATATTAATTATTATATAATAAAATCTTTATTTTCCCTTAAGTTTTGTAAAATGTGAGTAGATTGGGTGGTTGGGAGGGATGAATGTTACATTGCCCACCTAAGTTCAAATATCACTTTCTCTTTACAAGTAATTATTTTGTACTTTATTTTCAAACCCAACCCCACTTATTCAGAAACCATGTGTGGTTTCACTTTTACTTTTTTTTTTGTTTTACTTTTTTTTTGGGGGGGTTACTTTTACCTTTTATTTTTTTTAAGGACAAGGTCCTATTTTTTAGGGAAAGCCTAGAAGCTTGAATAGTAACTCGCTCTGATACCACTTGAAGCGGACTAAAACTCTAAAACCCACATGAATTCCGGAAATTAACCTCAGTAAAATTGAATATTGATTGATGATTTAATTACAATGATGAGAAAACCTTTTATAGGTAAAAAATACACCGTTTCACTGAAAGGGTGTGATCCTATGTTTTAATTAACACTACATTAATATTAAAATAATTTCTCATAATATTAGATACATAACATTCATATTTTAGAATAGATAGCCACGATCTCTTCATATTTTGATGTTTTGTTTATGAATTAGTTGTGTTGATTTTATGTGAGCTCACAAGTTAATGTTGATTGCTTTATATCAGTTTACTTTATGCAATTTCATGTTTTCTGTGATTAGATTTCTTTTCATGTCATTTCTTGTTTTTGCAAGATTAATTCAATTTTAGTCGCATGTTAATTTTAGTCACCTAGATTAAGTTAGTAATACTCTGCCCCTGCATATATTTTGTTTGTACCTCACAAGTTTACTCTCTCTCTGGGGTGACAATTAAATTGTTGGATATATGTTATAAATTATTTAATGTTTTTCCCCAACATTTTGGTGCCGTTACCGGGGAGGTGCTAAAAGGGACCAGAGTTTAGATAGATAGATGGATTGCTTTTATATTACACAGCAAGAGGGAGGGGAAAATAGTAAGATGCGAGGACGACTTCCCTACGAAATTTCCAAAATTTCTGTGGTATAACAGCCAGATGCATCCACTATAGTGGGTGCCCCAAATCCTTGTTGTTCCTTTGTTTTCGTAAGTGTGTTTATTTTTCTGCAAAGTATTTTCTTTTTCTGCAAGAGTGTTCTTTCATTTTCTACAAATGTGAGTTTGTTTTATGCAAGTTTTCTTTTATAGTTTTTTAGTGTAAAGTTTTGATTGCTTTCATTTTTGGGCACCTTTTTTTCATACTAACTTGTTTCTAACTTTGTATCTATTCATTCTTTGTTTTGTACATATTTTTGTGCACTTCTAATTTCTGTTTTTTTGCATTCGTTTTGTATTAACTCATTTCGTACTGTCTTTTGTATTTTCCATGTATTTGTTTTTCATTTTTTTAAGCATTTGATTTTATCAACGTAAGTTTAGAATTACTAACTGAAATCCTTGCAAAAGCTGGGATCTCCTCTTCCCAAGAAGAGGAGATCTTGACCGCAATTAAAAATGCAACCACTCCTCCAGAAGCAAAGGAAGAATCAACATCTGAAGAGGTCTATACATCTGATAAGGAACAAGCATGCGAGAAAGAAATTGAGGAGGATGAAGAAGGGATCTCGGGTGATCATCATGCACACAAGAGTTACATCGAACAACGTTTCGAAGTAAGTATTAAGTTAGATCAGTTTTGTTTTTGCTTTGTTAATTTACATTTACAATCCGTAGTTTCTCATACTTTTGAATATAGTATATTTCATTTTATAAAATCACATGTAAATATTATTTTACTGCTTTTACATGTATGGTTCCACTGGAAATTTCACTATACCTAAATGATTGTAAATTTTAATTAAAGTAAAGTAGGTAAAATTTAGTTTTATTTCTAGTTTAAAATTAGTATGCTTTAATTTACTGTAATGTTTCTATTTGTTATTTGATTTCTAATAGCCTTAAACTACTACTTATTTTTAAATCTCGTTAGAGATTAAAAAATAGTTTTAACCTTTCATTTATAAAAAATTTCTCTTTCTATTTCCATTTTTCATTTAATAAACTTTCTAATCATATTAATAAAAATGGATTAGGATTTAAAGTTTCTTCTAAACCTATTAATAATTAGAAAATAAAACAAACAAACAAATAAACAAATATATAATAAACTAATGAATAGATTTATATACTAGTTTTAGTTTAATGTTTTTGTCTTAATATTAGTTTTTAAAATAAAAAAAATTTAAAATGAAAACCCTTTGATCAACACCTATTTTTTAACTTTGTTAGGAATACAAATATATTTTGCAATACTTTAAAATAAAACAAAATTTAAAAAGAATATAAAAAGTTTTTATTAAAAATCAAATAAATATATATATATATATATCCTGTTTCTTTAGATTTACTTTTAATAAATTAATAATGTA
>LPNX010903679.1:84550-122034 GCA_001517045.1 Pseudotsuga menziesii | reverse complement strand
TATATATATATATATATATTAAAATACCATTCCTAAAAAAAATATAAATATTAAAAAGAAAAAAAAAGTTAAAAAATTTAAAACAAATAAAACAGTCCGTTCAACCCTCCATACGTAACCTGCAAACAGTCTATCATACAAAACTTGCAAACGCTCAACCTTTCAGTCCTCCGCACACGACCTGCAACAACCTTTCATGCAACCTGCAAACATAAAAATAAAAAATAATGTAGAAATTTAGGCCAGCAGTAGATTAATTTTACCCACAACAATTATCAATTGATCATGCAAAATTGCTAACAATGGAGACTGAATATGGAGCTGTAACACAAAATTATATTAACTGAGTGTACAATAGCCAACCCTGTAATAACATAGGTTGCTGAATATATAGAATACATCAATAGGTCGAATGCATAAGGAGGCATCCAAAACTAGCATAAAGCAGGCTTACTCAAAATAGGCAAATCCCCCATAGGTGTAAAAAGATGATCCCAAATCTGTCATGGAGCTCACGAATTGGAAAGGGTGCATGGGCAAGCTAAAGAGTAGTGGAATGGCATCTCATACATGCTTTTGCATGGATAAAAGAGTGGAGGATGAAGAGGACAAAAAACTAGTTCACCTCACCTAGTCTTGCTTTCCTATGTGCCTTAAAACACTGAAAAAGCAGGCAATAAAGCAGAAAAAGCAGAAGGGTGCCTAGGAGGCTAGGAATAAATCATATTTGATTCCTAAGGCTTTCCCAAGTGCTACATGAGTCAAATATGGCAAGTTTGACCTCTATGGATAGGCAATTAGCAACTTGCACAAGGTGGGACACATGAACTAGGCAAATAAGGTAGAAATAATGAAATTAATGTCTAAGTGGGTAAACTATGGTTTGATTATTATAACACCCCCCCTTAATCCTGACTTTATGAGTAATAAATCGAAAATATAGGGCCTATAAACAAGGCTTAGTCACCCTTTTACATACTGCAAGTCCAAATAAACAAGGAAAGAGGCAAAACCAACTTGGGGAAATCCTCCCTTAAACATGGACTGTAAAACAAAATTGTAGAATCTTGTCTCCACTCATGCCTTTATAGCATGATCAGCAATCCCCAGCAGTGATTTGAGATTGCTGAAGGTCTTCTCACAAAATGCTTTGGTGAAGATATCAGCTACTTGTTCTGAAGATGAACAGAAGAGTAGGTGAATGGTGCCATCATGCACAAGCTCTCTAATGTAGTGCATGTGAATCTCAATGTGTCTGGTTCTCTGCTTCTGAACTGGATCTTTGCAGATTCGAATGGTACTCTGGTTATCACAGTATATGGTAGTTGAGTACTCAGGTTCGAAACCACACTCTCCAAGTAAACCCTGCAACCATAAACACTGATTTGCTGCATTAACAACTCCTCTGTACTCAGCTTCTATAGATGAGAGTGCAATGGCACTCTGTTTCTTGCTTAACCAGCTGATTGGCCCTTCGGCAAGCATGAACACATAACCTAAAGTGGACTTTCTGTCTGTGCTATCACCTTCCCAATCACTGTCAGTAAATCCAATCAAATCAAGATTGGATTTTGCCTTATAGAAGATCCCATGTGTCCTTGTTCCCTGAACAAAGTTAATGATCCTTTTGGCTGCTTTCCAATGGATCTCATGAGGCTGATCCATGAATCTAGAAGCCACACTTACTACATAACAAATATCAGGTTGAGTATGTGTCAAATACAATAAAAATCCAATCAATTGTCTATACAGTGTATTGTTTACCATCGGTGGAGAATCATCTTCCTCCAGCTTCACTCCTGAAAGGAAAGGAGTTTTTCTTTCTTTGCAGTCTTGCATTCTGAATTTGATCAGCAAATCCAAGGCATACTTGTACTGGTGCACCTTTATTCCATCTTTGGTTTGAGCAATCTCAAGCCCCAGAAATTGACTTAAGAGCCCCAAATCTGTCATGGAGAAGGCTTGGTTCATAGCTCCTTTTAAGGAAGCAATCTCAGCCTGTGAGCTTCCTATAATGAGGAGGTCATCAACATATAACAAAATGATAATTAATGAACCATTAACAGACTTCAAATAGACATTTGGATATGATTTGCACCGAACAAAATTTAGAGATAGCAAGAATCTATCTATCTTGGCATACCAAGCCCTGGGGGCTTTCTTTAGCCCATACAATGACTTTCTCAACCTGCACACAAGAGAAGGGTTAGTAGAAAAAAATTGAGGCTGCTGCATATATATCTCCTTAGTGAGATCTCCATTCAGAAAGGCACATTTTACATCCATGTGATGTACCTCCCATTGCCTTGAGGTTGCAATGGCTAGAGCTAGCCTGATGGAATCCATCTTTGCCACTGGGGCAAAGGTCTCATTGTAATCAATGCCATGAACTTGTGAGTAGCCTTTAGCTACCAATATAGCCTTGTACTTCAGTGGTGAACCATCAGCAGCAAATTTGGTCTTATAGACCCACTTACACTGTACTAGTTTTCTCCCTGGAGGAAGATCCACTAACTCCCATGTGTTGCTCTTCTGGAGTGAGCTGAACTCCTCCTTCATGGCAGCTTGCCATCTTGGATCTTATACTGCTTCTTCATATGTTTGAGGATCAGAATCCACAATCAAATAGCATTTTTCAGCAAACATAGGATCCTTCATGCACAGACCACTCTCAAATTGAGATCTAGTCCTCCTTGGGTCATTGGGATCCCCAGCTAGCTCTCCTGTTGCATGTAGTGTCTTGGCTGCCCATTTAGGCCTTGTGGGGCTATTTGGGTCTGCAATAAACTCATCTCCATCAGACAAATCAGAATCAGCATGTTCAACAAACTTTTTACTTACTTCTTGAGGTTCAGGTGGTGAAGAGGCTTCACCAATTTCCACTTCTACAAGGGGTTCTTCTTCAAACTGAACACACCTTTCAAGGAAGGCTTTGTTTGTGCTCAATTTTATCAACTTGTACCATTTTGAATCTTCAGAGTATCCAACAAAAAGACACTCTTGGATTTGGGGCTGCAAAGCCTTCCTCTTCTCTGTCGGGATTCTAGCCCATGCCTTTGAGCCAAAAATCCTAAAATGGGTCACATCTGGCTTGTGCCCACTCCATGCTTCGAAGGGAGTCATGCCATCAAGCTGTTTGTGAGGAACCCTATTCTAAATATAGGCTGCACAGTTGATAGCTTCAGCCCAGTACTTTGGTGGCAAAGTTTTGGCCTCCATCATGCATGTTGCCATGTCCTTCAGTGATCTGTTCTTCCTCTCAGCAACACCATTTTGATGTGGTGTGTAAGGGATAGAATGCTGCATCTGAATAACTACATCTACACAATAGTTAATAAAATCATACTTGACATACTCACCACCATTGTCAGATCTGAGGACCTTGAGTTTCCTTCCATGCTGGTTTTAAACCAAAGCCTTAAAGACTTTGAATAGGCCAAAAACTTCAGACTTGTGTTTCATGAAGTGAACCCAACAATACCTGGAAAAATCATCAATAAAGGTCAATGCATATTTGTCCTGACTCATGGACATATGAGGGAATGGGCCAGCAACATCACTGTGAATCAGCTCAAGGGGTGCAGAGGTTCTCTCATGACTAGCTTTCTCAAACTTATGCTCTGGGTGTTTTCCTAGGATACAGCCTTGGACGACTCCTTTGGAAAATTTTATCTTGGGCAACCCTATGACCATTTCTTTCTCACTAAGATCAGATAGATACTTGTAATTTAGATGGCCAAATATTTCATGCCACAGCTTGCTGGCTTCATTAGCATAAATGAGAAGAGTAGAGGGGTTTGAGTAAGGTAGGAAGTGTGAAAACATGTATACCTTTTGAGCATGATTCGCAACTCCTTTTGCAATGACTCTACCAGTTGAAATCTCTGTGATCTCAACTTCACCGGGGGAGAATATGACCTTCTTAGGAGACCCAGTGTGGGTCATCTGGTACACTGACAGGAGTTGGAGGCGAGACCAGGGACATATAGCACATTGCTGAACTTACCATGATCAAGATCTATCCTTCCTTTTCCTTTACTTTCAGTGAGAGAGTCATCTCCCAGTACAATAGATGGTCCTTTCGACATATCCAATGAGGAGAAGGCCTCCTTAGTCGAAACCATGTGTCTTGAAGCTCTAGAATCTATGATAAAACTGGGTGAGCTTGATGTGCCAGCAACTAGAGCATGAACTCTCTCTCTGTCATCGGAACTTGATCCTCCTTATCTCTTCTTTGAGCTTTCTGGAAGCGAGATGCCATTCTTCTCCAGGATATTGGTCAGCATGTCTATCTACTTTTTCATACAAGAGCTTTTAGTGTGATTTCCCTTCGAACAGTATGAGCACTTGTTCATTTCACCTTTGTTTTTCTTCTTCTGGGTATTTTTCTTGGGACCTTGTTGATCCTCTGGAGACTGCTTCTTGTCTCTCCTTTGCTCAGGTGGATTTTTAGCTTTATTTATTTATTTTTGAATCCACCCTTGAATCTACAGCAATCAAAGCTTAATCTTTGGAAGGTTTGATGGTGCCCATCATCACCAGCTTGTCTTGTTCTTGTGTGAGAGATTCCATGAAATCTGTAAGGCTAGGCATCTTCCAGGTTCGAGCTATGAGTTTTGTGGCATATAAGGTCGAAACAAAGACTGAGTAGTCAAGTCCTAGCTTCGAGAGGATGGCCAATACGAGCTGATCATCTTTCTTTTCGATATCACACTGCTTCAGCTGCAAAACTAGTGCTTTGAACTTGGAGAAATATAGCTGCAGGGATTCAAAGCTACCGGGACTCAGAGAAATCAGCTTATTTTCGATCTGATGTCCCCTCATCTCATCTGTCTTTCCAAAAACATCAGAAAGCTTCTCCCATACTTGATCCGATGAAGTTAATCCATTGAGATGGAAAAGGAGGTCTCAGGAAATACTGAGACATAGGAGGCCATAGGCCTCATCTCTCCGATTGTGCCATTTGATCTTCTCTGCAGCAGCATTGGGCTCTGCTTCTATAGCCATAGTAACCCTGTAGAGGCCTTTCACTCTCAACAAGATCTCCATCTCTGCTTTCCATTCAAAATAGTTGAAGGGAGTCAAGATAGTTTTCTGTGAATCCATAGCTTTAGAAAATCTGTCCCGGTTGTCAGTAGAAGGCTCCCAGTCTTGATGTCAAACTTGCAAAACAATTTTTGAAGGAGAGTAACAACCTACAATGGCTCTGATACCATGTAGAAATTCAGGCCAGCATTAGATTAATTTTACCCACAACAATTATCAATTGATCATGCAAAATTGCTAACAATGGAGACTGAATATGGAGCTATAACACAAAATTATATTAACTGAGTGTACAATAGCCAACCCTGTAATAAAATAGGTTGCTGAATATATAGAATACATCAATAGTTCGAATGCATAAGGAGGCATCCAAAACTAGCATAAAGCAGGCTTACTCAAAATAGGAAAATCCCCCATAGGTGTAAAAAGATGATCCCAAATCTGTCATGGAGCTCACGAATTGGCAAGGGCGCATGGGCAAGCTAAAGAGTAGTGGAATGGCAGCTCATACATGCTTTTTCATGGAGAAAAGAGTGGAGGATGAAGAGGACAAAAAACTAGTTCACCTCACCTAGTCTTGCTTTCCTATGTGCCTTAAAACACTGAAAAAGCAGGCAATAAAGCAGAAAAAGCAGAAGGGCACCTAGGAGGCCAGGAATAAATCAGATTTAATTCCTAAGGATTTCCCAAGTGCTACATGAGTCAAATATGGTAATTTTGACCTCTATGGATAGGCAATTAGCAACTTGCACAAGGTGGGACACATGAACTAGGAAAATAAGACAGAAATAATGAAATTAATGTCTAAGTGGGTAAACTATGGGTTGATTATTCTAACAAATAAAACACTTAAAATATAGATAAATAATTTTTTACTGGACTCGAACGTGATCGCAACAATTTCTAGCATTCATCTTCGAATGAACTTGGCCCTTTCTTGCGCGAAGCTTTCATCTTTGGATCTGGTAATATCTGATGAAAAGGTCTCATTTTATTGTATCTCTTGTAGCTAACCAGTGTAAATTATATTCCTTATTGGTAGTTTTATTATCCTGGTGCGTTGTCCCTCAAATATCGCGTTCAACTGGCATCCGTATACAGTGAATTGCCCACCATCTTTTAATGAAGAATGGAATGGCTATCTCTAAATCCACACGTAAATCATGGAATTCTCTACATGGCTTAGTTAAACAATAATTATGAAATTGTGTTAAATTGTTGATTTGAAGCTGAAACACTCTCCCACAAGTTGTTGAAATCTAATCAAGTGGCCAACTAGCAGCCTTCATTAATGAACCTCATTTTTATTGGCTGTAGAATTGATGAAGATAAGTTTAACGGATCATTCTGTTAACATTATCCTGCACGCTCCTTGTTTATATGACCTATCCTTTATGGTGGCTTCAGCTGTCTGCGAGTCCTCATTATGTTAATCCTTTGTGGCAATTACATCCACTGCAGCTAATCCCGAGTTTTTTGGGGTTCCATCAATGTCATAGGAGAAACAAACTATATATGTGTTGAAATACAACATATTAACTCTAAATTTGAAGCGTTAGCTGTTAATTTATTTGAATATCGAAAACCCTAGACATTCCCCCCAACTTTCCTCCATACGATCGATGTCGAGAGCCACTTTACAGCCTGTGCATTTGGCATCGCTCATCATTTGTATCCTAAGCTAAAAGGAATTGACTAGTTAATCTTAGTTCTAGATGTCCTTCTAGCTGCAGTGGATCCAAAGTATTACAATGGAAACAGTGACTATTACAAGATCTTGCAGGTTGATCCACATGCCAAAGGCAAGGCCATTAAGAAAGAGTACAGAAAAATAATGTTAAATATTCATCCTGATAATAACCCGTCTGTAAGAGGGGAATAAGCATTTAAATTAGTTATGGAAGCTTTCGAGGTAATTTCGGATGAGCGCAAGAGAGCAGTGTACTATCTAGGAATATGGCACTGTCTTTTGGAGATCTCAGAAGTGAATATTGAGAATTTATTAAGGAAAATGAAACAATCCTCCTTGGATTGGGAGAAAAGAAAGATGCACATGTTAGAAGAGGATATTGAGAAATTACAGACGAGAATTAAAATATTGAGGGAGGATTGGAAGAGAAGAAAATTGTACATGTCAAACGAATATATGGAGAGTTAGACATAGAATTCCAATAAAACTTTATTGAGGAATTGTAGGATCTAAAGAATTCTAGGAGATATTGATTCAATCCAAGTTTTATGGATCTAAAAACATAATTTTTTTTGTATTTAAGTACTATTAAGATAGAATATAAAGGATCTTTTTGGATAGCTTGTAGAAGCTTGAATAACCCATTTGAAGTTGAGGCAGCTTGCAGAAGCCTTCAGATAACTCACAGAAGTGTTTGATAGTTGGTTAATTTGGAGAAAGAGAGATAGAGGATTTGCGAGTTGATAATGAAGATTTGTTGTAGAAACCCATTGAATGATGTTCGGGTACACATGGTACTCCCAAAAGACCGAACACCAAGAGCAGCCACTCACACAAACATATCACACATCAATACACCAATGTTTGTCACGTGGCTAAAACCCTTGAGAGGGAAACAGTCCATGACCCCATCCAAATAGCTACTTGGAGCAATTTATTATACAAAAGAAAGAAAGTTACATGAGCTTCTCATAATCGATCAACTAGCCAAGGACCCTCCATGCTCTTTAAATAGAGATCATGGACCAATCGAGTGTTAAGCCACAGATCAATGGTAGGTATGATCTAAGAGAAGTTGAACCGTCGGATTACTTTATGTTGAGAACATATCATGACTGTCAGATTAGAATATTTACAAATGCATACTAAAGAAACACACTTTATCTAATGGATATATTACACAAGTTGATCTTAACTAACTCCTAAGTGTCTAAATATCCTAACATCCCATGTGAAAGGGACGAAGAAGGTCACAAGCATGCTTAGACTGGGAAATAAAGATTCCTTATTTGGTTTGCAAGACTTGGAGACCAAGAAAATAATGCAAATGTCCTAAGTCTGAGATTTCAAAAATTTTCTTAAGACTGGACTTCATATGGGTTAAAAGTTTAGGGTCACTACCAATAAGGATAAGATCATCAACATAAAGAACAAGTATGATGAGATGGTTTCCTACTTTCTTGGTATGGACATTGGGGTCAGAATGGAATCTAGAAAAACTAGTGTCAAGGAGAAATCTATCCATTTTGGCATACCAACCTCTAGGAGCTTACTTAAGGCCATATAAGGATTTCTTAAGGTGACAGACAAGGCTAGAGTTATTCTGAACATATCCAGGAGGTTGTTTCATGTAAATTTCCTCCTGTAAATCACCATGTAAGAAGGCTGAATTGACATCCATTTGATGGAATTCCCAGTTATGTAAGGCTGCAAGGGAAAGAAAAAGGTAGATGGAGTTCATTTTTGTGACAGGGAAAAGGTTTCATTGTAGTCAATCCCTTCAACTTGGGAAAAACCTTTGGCAAATAACCTTGTGTTAAGTATTTCAACACTTCCATCTAATGCATACTTAGTTCTGTAGATCCATTTACATCTGACAAGTTTTCTTCCTTCTAAAAGAGGAACAAGATCCCAAGTATCATTCGCCATTAAGGAACGATATTCTTCATCCATAGCTGTATCCCAATCTGGATTTCCTGAAGCTTATGCAAAAGTTTATGGATCATGATTCTTAGAAACTTGAACCAAAAGAGAAGAGGCTCACTGAAACTGAGAACGTGTTCGACGTTGATCTCCAGGGTCATCAGCAAGATCACCAGCTGCTTCACAGGTTGAACGGACGCATCAAGGAAGCATTGGTACTAGTGCAACTAAAGGAACATGAGCAGGAGGAGGTGGATTTTCATCCTCACTATCATCATCAGAAATTGGAGTTGGAAACCTGTTAAGGAAGTTGAAAGAATAAGAAGAAGGCACAATCACCGAGTCAGGCTCATAGGCCAACGATGGCACACCCGCCAAGTTAGGCTTGCAGGCCAAGAGATTTTCATCAAATTTAACATCTCTTCTAATGATTATATCATGAGAATGTGGATGAACAAGTCTATAACCTTTTACATCTTCAGAATATACAACAAATATGCACTTTTCAATTTTAGGCTGCAATGCTTTCCGTTTTTCATCCGGAATGTGAGCCCATGTTTCACAATCAAACACACAGAAGTGACTTTCATCTAGTTTAATTTTACTCCATACTTCTTCCGGTGTTATACCTTGTAAAACTTTAGTGAGTGTACGATTAAATATGTAATTTGAACAATTTATGGCCTCATCCTAATATTGAAGACTTAGTCCCTTAGATTGGATCATACAATTAGCCATTTCTTTTAAAGTGCGGTTCTTCTGTCAGCTACACCATTTTGTTGTGGTGTATATGGAACCGTGTGTTGTTGTTGGATTCCTTCTTCAGTGCAGAAAGTAGTGAAATTTTTGTTAACATATTCTTCTCAATTATCGGATCTTAAATTAAAAATTTGATGACTAGATTGTTTTTCAACAAGGGCCTTGTAGGCCAAGAACATGTTAAATACTTCGCTCTTAAGTTTTAGGAACTAAACCCAAGTACGTCTGGAGTAGTCATCAATGAAAGTTAAGAAATATTTGAAACTAGAGAAGGAAGCATATGGAAGAGGACCACGCAAGTCACTATGCACAAGCTCCAAGGGAACCGAGGCATGCCAAGAGGCACGTTTGTCAAAACTGTCCCGATGATGTGTTTCGAGTACACAACTAGAACAAACACCATCCTTGCAAGATACCATCAGAAGACTAGTCACCATATTGTATTTACATAATTGTTGCAATGAGCGATAATTTAAGTGACTAAATCGTTCATGCCAAAGTTTGCTTCTGTTATCACTATGAACAACAAAAATAGAAGGAAAATGTGATGACCCAAAGTTGTTAAATTTGTACAACCTGGTAATAGCATCAATAGTTCCAGTAGCAAGGACATTTTGAGGATTTTTAAAATCCTTGATTACAAGTTGGTGAGGTGTAAACGTCAAAGTTTTACCTTCACCCGAATGAGTAATTTGGTAGACTGATAAAAAAATGCAGGAAAGTTTTGGAACAAATTGTACATCACTGAAATGACCATTTTCTACTGGAACTGTTCCAGATCCTACAACACCTAGAGATCTATCATCACCAACAAATATTTGTTTGGTGTTACATTCATGCATAGTAGAAAATATGGCTTGATCCTTAGCCATATGATAAGATGCTCCAGAATCAGTGAGCCATTCATTTGAAGTAGAAGAAGAAGATGCAGTATAAGAGTAACCAGAAGCACAAAGTGCATGTCCATGAGAGATAGATTCTGAAGATGAATCTAGGCTGATGTGCTGCTTCTTCATTGTTGCTTCCAAGGATGCCATCTTCTTGAAACACTTATATTCATTATGATTATCTTTCCCAGAAAAATTACAATGACACTCGGTCTTCTTTCTTTTTGGCTTGGATCCTTTGTCATTTTTTAAAGAAGGAGCTGACTGAGAGGGTTTGGGCCCCTTGTTTGGCTTATTATTGCGAAAATTCTATTTCTTGGGAGTCTTGGACTTTTCTTTCTGTCGGGACAATAAGGTTTTCCTAGATGTATCTGCATTGTTAATTATTCCAAGATGAATGAGCTTATCTTGCTCTCTAATTAAGGAATCACAAAAGGATTCAAGACTAGGTTCTTGATCTCTAGCCACAGTCAAGGATTCTTTCATGGAGTAAAATGTAGATACAAAAATAGAATATGCAAGTCCATGTTTGGAAAGAATATGATAAATACATTGTTTGTCTTCTTTCTTAATCTTGCATTCTTTACATAAGATTCTGAGAGTTTTATATTTAGATAAATAGTCTCGAATGGATGAAAAATCACTTGGATTCAAAGAAATTAACTCATTCTCAAGTTCATGACCTCGAATTTCATTGTGTTTACCAAACAAAGATTCCAACTTTTCCCAAGATTTATCAGGTTCATCAATTCCAGATATGTGGAATCACAAATTAGTAGAGATTGACATCCCAATCAATCCACGAGCTTCATCACATCTATTTTCCCATTTTATTTTCTTATCATCATCAGTGGGTTCTATTTCTTTCCCTAAGGTAATTCTGAAAAGTTCCCTACTTCTTAGAACATCCTCAATATGAGATTTCCATGAGAAATAGTTAGAACTGGTAAGTATAATATCACAAGGGGCATCCATACTTGAAAATAGTGGCTGAAAGAACAAAAACTAACTGCCTAGATGCAAAGAGCTCGAAAAATCAGGTCGTTTAAAAAAAAACGACACTAAAAGCTAATTCTACATGATGAAGTTATGCCTGATAAAAGAAAATGTTGAAGGTGTCCCCAATAGTGACGTGGAGGATATTAACTTGACCAAATAACAAAAGAACCCCCTTCTTCCCAAGGTGAACCTTTGACACTCATTTACAAGAAAGTTGCTTTTAAGTGAATCACTTTTGTAAAATTAGTGATGTTCACTTTTACAATAATGTTACTTTTAAATAGTGCTGCAATAAATTAAATATTTAAGTGACTCACATTTTATTTTATTTTATTTAAGTGAGATGCACTTTTACAATAAAGTAACTTGAAAATAGAAATTGCATGCACTAAAAGTAACTTAATAAGACTTGAACTCAAGACCTATTAAGGAATAAAGCAACTTTGAACCAAGTGAGCTAATTTTAAAAGGTAAGAGAAAGAATGGAAAGAGGAAGGGTTTTTTTGTTTACTCTTATCTCTCGTTCTCCATGCTTGCATTTCTTTCCTGCAAATCATAAAAAAAAAATGAAAACAAAAACAAAACAAAAAACTTTTCAAAACAAAAACAACTTTTCCACACTATGGGGTTAGATCTTGGTTAGCTTACCTGGAAATTCTATGTTTTCAAGTTTTCTCACTATTTCTGATTCACCGTGATTGCACAAGGTGCATGTCAAAGAGCATACATAGCCGAGAAGACAAGAAATAAACTTTCCCTTTCTGTTTCTAATTTGTCGTGATCGCGCAAGGTGCACGACAAAGAGCATACGTAGCTTGGGAAGGCAACAGTCTGAGACTAAAACAATAAATATCTAATAATAAATCTGATAAAATATGAGAGATTAAAAAAAAAAAAAACAAATACATCATTGTAACATTATACCTTCAGATTTGCCGAAATGGGTGTTTCTAGAACAAACAAAAACAATTTTTGATGAAATGAAAACTATTTTCCAATGGAAATGATGCTCTGGACGCAATGGAATAGCTCCCATAGGCCACAAATGTGCAAAAAATCTAGAATCAGAAACCCTTTCAAAATTTCGACAACACTAGTTCCAGATATTGGTCACAAATGGAAGCAACTCTTCATAAACGCTTTGATACCATGTTCAGGTACATAGGGTACTCCCAAAAGGCCAAACACCAAGAGTAGCCACTCACACAAATAGATCATAGATCAATACACCAATGTTTGTCACATGGTTAAAACCCTCGAGAGGGAAATAGTCCACGGCCCCAACCAAATAGCTACTTGGAGCAATTTATTATGCAAAAGAAAGAAAGTTACATGAGCTTCTCATAATCGATCAACTAGCCAAGGACCCTCCATGCTCTTTAAATAGAGATCATGGACCAATCGGGTTTTAAGCCACGGATCAATGGTAGGTATGATCTAAGAGAAGTTGAACCGTCAAATTACTTTATGTCTAGAACATATCGTGACCATCGGATTATAATATTTACAAATGCATACTAATGCATACTAAAGAAACACACTTTACCTAACGGATATGTTACACAAGTTGATCTTAACTAACTCCTAAGTGTCTAAATATCGTAACAACAACTTCTTTATTTCTACATTTTTGAGTGATGAGAACCTTTGTGTTCAAAGTGGATTACTATGCATGAATAAAGGAAGGAAATTCATATTAAGCTGCCCAAAAATCATATATTTACCTTGGATACGACTGTGAGATTTCATAAGTAATCGTGGATCCTATTATAATTTCATTTGAAGTTGCACTTAAAATCCATGAATATACAACTATAAGATCTACCTAGGGTTACTGTATGCATTTCGTATAAACAACATACAAATCACTGTTTGATCGATGGTTAAATATTCTTGCAGAGAAGTGTTAAGTGTATGGTGGAACCTTTGGGAACTAGGTTCCATAAACTAGGTTTGTTTAACTATATATCATAAACTTTTAGAATCCGTTTGGATATTGGTTTAAGAGTTCTTTGCTATAGTTAGCAGAATTGACAATTATGGCGACAATTAGACAAGACTAGTAATACTGTAATTTCAGTTCCATTGCCTCAACCTTCTCATGGTCATTTAGAGAAATATTCGTTGGTTATGTTGCACCAGTGGGAATCCATGCATGGCATTATATTAGGGTTTCCTTCAACGGGATGGCGTTTTTGTTGGCTTCTGTGTCTTCCTTTCTCAATACATTTTGAGGAAGACGAGGGAGGTGAAGATAAGATTGAGGAAGCCTCTGCATGCCATGCAATGATTTTATCAGGATCCTTCTCTCTCGAGTATGTGAGTCTAAATTCCCAGTGCAATGATTTTATCAGGATCTCCAATTCATTTATTGTATTTGATTTATCTCATAATATTATAGAACCTCCTGGCCATAATATTCGATCAACCTCTACCATTACAGGTTCCAGTTGGCACTTGTAGAACACAATTGAATTATTAACAAGACATGTGAGCACAGATAGTGGGACAATCCAAAAATGTCTGAATATTTTACCATTAAAAATCTTTAAGACATAATATCCTTCGAATGTTATATTAGATACATTGTTGGATAAAAAGACCATCTGCAAAAGTGGTTAAATAATTATTCAGATCAAATCCAAGTGTTTACTAGTCATCGTACAATGGATCTCATGGATCCTTGAATGTTGTAAGCATTGATTCTATCACTGGTTTGTCCAACTCCCATTTTCTCTCAGTACCTGAACTAGTTGATTTTTATGCAGTCTCGGAACCTATTGGTTGATAGTCCCATAATGTATGAATAGAAGAGTAGAAGCCTGGGTGAATGAGCTAAGTTTCCTGATTTAATCCGTGGCTTCGTTCATGGGTCACATGAACTGCTCATGATTAGCCAAACGTACCTTTGCCTTTGAGCTTTGATTAGCCTATGGTCACCATGGATTTCCTTATGACGGCTACTTTAGCAGTGTATGAATCTCCTATAGTGTGCGATTTAGCTGTGGCTTTCAGTTAGCAACGTATTCATGATATGCTAAGCTCTTAATACCTGGCTGATTGGAAAATGGATTGGCATGGGTTTTATTGTGAAGGAAAGAGTGGGTAGCAGATTGCGCAGGCTGGTCATTTTATTATAAGGCACAGTCACTGGCCATTGCACAATGTGTACCACTACTCAATAAACATTTTTAACTAGTCCAAGCATCTCTAAATATGATCATGAAAAAACAACATTAAATTATTAAAATAAGGCTGGCTACAGCTTATTCTGGGGAACAAGAGGCTCCAATCAGTATGTTTTTAGTGATGCTTGGGGAAACATAAATGTATACCTGAATGGAGAGATAAACATTAGCCATATTCACCTCTTCAAAAGCATTAGGAGCAAGCATAGGATTCTTAAACTAGTTGACGTGTCTTGGAGGAAAAAATACTTACTTTTGATGGAGTATCAGTCAGTAAGCTTCTTGGGATCACTCGCATTCTAAGGCAGAATTCGCCCAGGCCTTGTTCCAAATGACGGATGAGCAATCGTTCAGGATCCACATGTCATCTCTTGAGTCTACACCAAAAAAAATAAATAAAATGAAAGGAGGATAATAGATAATAAAAAGTCGATAGCATCTAATTTGTTTTTGTTTGTCCTCATCATTTTAAAATAGTTTTTGTAAATAACATTTCAAGAAAAGAATTAAAAAAAGCATAAAATTACAATTTTTACAAATGGGTCTCTAAACTTCTCAAAACCTAAAATTTATACTAATGTGCTTCCACAAGTCATTTAGAAAGGTTCTGATTAGTAGAATTTATTTTTTAGATAATTAATATGTATATATAGTTAACATTTGTAGGTTAGTATAGTTTATTTTATTTTTTAGATAGTTTATATATATAACAATAATATTACAATACATAAAGATAATTAAAACTAATTTTTTTTAATGGTGAACATAAATGAGGGATGATTTTAAGCAACCATATTTAAAAGTGTATAAATGTTGGTGAATCTTACCAATTCTTAAAGCACCAACTATAAAATGTTTGGTGATATTTTTCAAAAAATATTTTAATTTCCAAGGATTTTATATCGTTTATATAATAATTTGGCGATTTTTAGGGTGAAAAACATTTACCCCATCAAAATTGGGCGAAACAGGGCTTCAAAAATTGCAAAATGGCGAATCATTTTTTGGAGAAAACCCCATAAAAATAGCCCATGGGCTAAATTTCACCCCTAAAATTATCCCTGACATAAACGTTATAAAAATAAAAAATATTTAGTTTATTTTATTTTGGTTAAATAAAACTTAAATTAGTGTATATATAATATATATCAACTAATAATAATAATAAAAACATGCAATAAAAATCATACACATATTTGTTCTTTTTGTAAAAAAATTTAAAAAGGGTTTTGTAACTTAACACTTTTGTTTTTATTATAACAACATAAAAAATTAAAATATATAAAAAAACATTAGGTGTTGTAATAATAATAAAATCTTATTATAACACTAACACAAAAATAAAATATACATACCAATACAAATTAACAATAGGTAAATAAATAAAATATAAATATAAAAAGTAATATAAGAAAAACATAAAATAATGTTGTTTATAAAATTAATGTACGTCTTTGAAATTGAAGGCAGCTGTTGTCGTAGCTACGCCTTCTTTTTAATTTTTATTCTTGCACAGTGGGACCTAAAACATCTTCAATTGGGGAGGGGGGTATCCACATGATCATTGAAACTACTAAACTTATCCTAGAAATCGCTTGTTTGCACACTCCTCTCTAATCCAGATAATTAAGATAGTCTGCTTTTAGAGGGGTCGACCCTCTCTCCCTATTGTGCAATCATTACATAAAGACACACTTATATTAAAAAGTATTAGGTAATAAATAAAATCATAAAATTTTCAATTTTAAATGAACTTGGAATCTTCTCAAAATTTTATGATTGTTGTGCTAGCTTGTTTTTTGCAAGTAACTCAGAAACACGTTTTTGACAAGAACGGTTACTACTTTCAGGTATAAGAGCATTTTATTTATTCTCTTTACATAAAGAAACACTTATCTTAAAAAGTATTAGGTAATAAATAAAATCATAAAATTTAAATTTTAAATGAACTTGGAATATTCTCAAAATTTTATGATTGTTGTGCTAGCTTGTTTTTTGCAAGTAACTCAGAAACAGGTTTTTGACAAGAACGATTACTACTTTAAGGTATAAGAGCATTTTATTTATTCTCTTTAGCTTTTTGTTAAGCACATATTTTCCTATATTTTCAATGCTCTAACAAGTTTGTTGCAAGAAAATGCTAACCTTTTGCAGATTTAAAGACAAACGTATGGCGTACAGAAGTGGGTTCTAGAACCGCATAAAATTTTTAGAAAAATGCTCCATTGAAACCTTGAAGGAGTTGAGTTTCCCTTGTGTATGTCATGGCATTTTCTACCATAAAGAAGCCTTTCAGAAACCAGTTATGTCATGTCATGATTACTTACCCTTTTTCCTTCCAATCTTATCCATCATCCATGTCAGAGTCTAGTTTTTCACTGCCTTATACATCATGACTTCCAGCATGTCTACCTTTTTGAGTCACATACATTTTTCCTCATTTTCAGTTTATATTTTTCCTTATGAATAAAACCATTCAGATTCCTTTCCATGACTACATTACTTTGTTATCCCTACCGTAAAAACTGTTTGACCCTCACATCTTTCATCTATAGTCCTACCAATCATTATGTACAACTTGTGTTGATTGATGTGGGATTCCTTAAGGCCCACCTTTCAACAAGTATTTCCACATCGACCTCATTACATTATTTGGGATAGAGACTAGAGTTCATTTTTAGTACCTTGAGGCTTGCATGCCTTAATGGAAAGTTCTCTCGCTAACAATCATGGGAATACATCAATGTCCCTTGATCGTTAGGTCTTGCAAGTGGCTCGACATCAACTCATTTATTCGCAATTTGCACGATGTACTTAGGTACCTTAGCACTCATTGACATCAATGGTGAGATTGCCTCACATTGGTTAATGACATTCATTAATGGTTAGTAATCCAATGACTTCTTTCCATGTTCGACATCGACACATTTATTCACCACTGGTAAGAATTGTACCATCGGGTTTTGTAGCAGGTGAAGACTATATACTTTCATGACATCATCAAATATTTTACAGCAACATACTTCAGCCATATGAGAGTACCACAGTTCTACTTTCAAGTCTCATATTTTACTTCATCCAACCAAGTAGTAGTTCAGATCCTTCACTTCACATTCTATTATTCAGAAGTAGCAACCACATTCTTATTGTATAGTTCATCAAATTTTTGGGTAAGTGGAGGTATGTTGTTTTCTAATCTTTAACCATGTAATTCCTTAAATGCTAGAAAATGAATGAATTTGGAAAATTACCTCACCACATTCCCTTTCTCATTTTCATAAACCTAATACATCTTAAGTTGGGGGTGTTGGAGACATTTACCATCATACACACTCTTTTTGGTTAAACTGGCCTAGCTAGACCACTATCCTAAGTATAATTGACATTAATTGACATCAATGGAGCATTAATTTCCATCATCCAGTCACACCCATGCCTACCTACAGTCAAGGAGGCTAAATTAGCCTTCTCCTACAGTCAAGGAGGCTAACTGGAGCACTCCGGGGGTGATTTGAGTGATATTAATGCACCTAATTGCTAACTGGTGGTTACAATCAGTTCAACCAGTCAGTTAAGGCACCTCCTCTCATTAAATATATTATTTAATGATTATTTATTATTATTTAATGATTTGGAGTCAACAGGGCGCCTCCACCAACTTCTGATGGTCAGTTAAGCTTCAGTTAACCTCATTGGGTTTCATTGAAGTCATGGAGCACTAGCACTTGATGGTTGGCTTGCTATGACATGTTTTTGATCTCCTTCAGTTGAGATTCAGTCATTTATTGCACTTCAAATTCAGTTAGGGTTTGGTGAGTCAATTAGGGTTTTGGTCAAGTAGTTAATTGAGTGTGAACCTATGGTTGAGAGTCAGTTAAGCTAGACTCACTCATTGAATTCGAATTGCCTCCTTAGGTATTCAAATTCCTCATGGATTCAAGCTATTTCTTGACATTGGTATTGTAACCATTCATTGTTTATTAAATATACAGAGAGGAAACAAATTCCGGTTTCGATTAACACCATTTCATGAGTATTTGTTGATTATTCTTTGATGAGATTGATTCTTTGTTCCTAGATCAATGTGAAATATTAATATGGTATCAGAGCATACGGCGAGATAAAGAACTATCTCTCAAAAACAAGATTTTTGACAAATTTCTCCATGAAAAGTGAGGAATAGCTCAAAATTCCAACACTACACCAGAAGCCAAGGCTTACCACTCAATATCCCAAGTAAAGAACTTTTTGATCAAGCTTGCTTGATTGACTATGCTGGGTGTGATGAAAGCCTAGAATGTGCAGGCTGTCTGACCTTATTTTTCCCTTTCTGTTTTGATTTTCAGGTTTCTACAGGTGAAGCATTCGCTACAGCATATCTAGATGGCCTTCTTAGTAGATCTCTTGACTCCATACAATTTCCACACATGGAAAAATAAAATGGATATTCAGTTGCACTCCAAAGGACTCCATAGAGTTTCCATGGACACTGAAGTTGAGCCTGGATTTGCCATAGAAAAATCAAGATTCTTGAACAAGAAGGATGAAGCCTTCGGTTTCTTGTGCCTCTCTATTTCTGAAGACCTTCTCTTCCATCTTACGGATATGAAGACACCGAAAGAAATATGGGACAAATTGGAATCTCTATACAAAAAGCATGATGACTTGAGAGTTTACCAACTCAAAAATGAACTCATGTCCCTCCAACCCTCCAATTTCGAGACTTTGAATGGTTTCTTTACAAAGTTCAAGCATACTGTTTTACTCTTGAAGCAATGCAAGGTGGATAAGGAGGATGATCAACTCATCCTTGCCATCCTCTCCAAACTTGGGGCTGATTATTCAGTTTTTGTTTCTACATTCCGTGTGGGGAATCTCACAACCCCTGGATGGAAGATGCCTACACTCAATGCCTTCATTGAGTCCCTAACTAATGAACATGACAAGCTTGTCTAGATCATTTGATCTTCCCGTGATCAATCCCTCCATGTATCGGGGCCCAAAAATATGATGGGTAAAGGAAAGCAGCAGAAAAATCAGAAAACTAAATTTAATGCTCCCAAGCCTAGAGTTGAAAACTAGCAGCATGATGAATCTTCTGGCTCAAGGAAGAACAAAGGAAAAGGGCACAACGGGAAAGAAAAAGTCAGGTGTTCTTATGGCGGGAAGGGTTTTCACCCTGAACATGCCTGCATAAAGAAAAAGCTTGATGAAGCAACCTCTCTCCTTGAGAGGAATCACATCAATATTCGGGAGAGCTTTTAGAGGAGAGATCACCAAGATCGGGAACCACAGCATGAGAAAGGTCATGCCCTCATGGAAAGCACTTCGAAGTCCAAAGAACTACTGATTGACAGTGGAGATTTGAATCGCATGATGGCTGAAAAAGACTCCTTTTCATCCTTGGAGACCGACAAATCCATCCCCATCCACATGGGAGATGACTCCACCATCATTTCCGAAGGAAAAGGTACTGTAGATCTAGAAAATGGTTTTTTCTCTAATGTTTTGTGTGTACCGTCTCTAGCAGCAAATATCCTTAGTGTCTATCAGATGACACATACAGGAATGCCTAAGAGAGTCTCTTTCATCCCAAATGATGTTGAGATAACATAAATTGCATCCGGGAAACTCATTGCAAAAGGCCTTGCAAATCATCATGCAAAAGCCTATGAGTTCTCTCACTTTGTTGCGGATGCAAAGCCCACCGCTCTGCTAGCTCATGGAAATGATGTTAGTAGGCTGTGGAATGAGAGGTTTGGCCATCTTAATTTCAAATATTTTTAGCAATTACCGAAAGACTCCATGGTTGAAGGCCTCCTGGTCATCGAGGCAACCACGAGAATTTGCAATGGCTGTGTGATTGGAAAACACACTGAGCACAAGTTCGATCGGGGGAAGGAAAACTGAGCTACAAGCATATTGGGGATGATACATTCTGATATCAGTGGTCTGATTCCTATCACATCCATGAATGGATCAAGGTACCTCCTTACTTTTATTGATGATTTTTCAAGGTATACATGGGTTTTCTTTCTCAAAAAGAAATCAGAAGTATGTGAATTTTTTTTTGAATTGAAGCCTTGATCGAAAATGCCTCTGGGCTTAAGATCAAGATATTAAGATCTGATAATGGAGGGGAGTATGTCAGTAATGAGTTTCTTTACATATTCTCCCAAAGTGGTATTCAGGTCCATCATTCAATTCCCTACACTCCCCAGCAGAACAGAGTAGCGGAAAGGAAGAACCGATCTCTCAAGGAGATGACCACCTGTATGTTGGAGTCAAAGAAGCTTGCTGCAAATTTGTGGGCTGAAGCCATGCATGCTATAAAATACATTTAGAATAGGGTTCCACATTCATCTATGAAAGGAAATACTCCTTTTGAATCATACTTTGGACACAATCCAGATGTGTCGAACCTACAGGTGTTTGGGTCCACTGCATGGGCCCGGATTCTGCTTGATAAAAGAAGGGCTTTACAACCATAGAGCATAGAATGTGTATTTATTGGGTATCCCGATGAATCTAAAGGATTAAAGCTGCTATATATCAATACCAAATAGATCATCATCGAGATAAGTGTCAAGTTCGATGAGCCTCTTCAGGAGGTGGAACTAGTGAAGGAGAAAACTGCTGAATTTCTTTCCTATTCCACTAAAAATTTGGATGATGAAATTGGGGGTGATGACCCTGATTTGGATCCTATGATTTCTGATATCAGTGTGCAGAAATAATCAAATGATGAATCAGAACCTGAAGTGCAAAATCATCTTCCTACATGGGCCCAACAGACACTCTCCTCCGCAGGAGACAACATTGGAAATCCGGATGATCCAAGAAGAACCCGGTCTGATTTCCAAAGAGCAGGTATTGCGCTCTCTTGTTTTGATAATTTGTTTTCTAAAACTTGCTATTTGATTATTATTTCAGATCCAAAATCCTACTACCATTCTCGGAATGATCCGAGATGGCAAGTTGCCATGGATGAAGAGATGAATTCTCTTCAGAAAAACACTGCTTGGGAGCTAGTTTCTCTTCCTTTGGGAAGGAAATTGGTTCAATACAAGTGGGTGTTTCGAACAAAGGTTTCTGCCGATGGAAGAACTTGAAAATATAAGGCAAGGCTAGTATAAAAATGTTTCTCTTAGGTCCAAGGAGTGGACTACCATGAGACCTTTGCACTAGTTGCAAAAATGGACTCCATCCACCTTGTTTTGGCTATTTCCGCATCCAAGCATTTGGAGGTGCATCACATGGATGTTAAGTCAGCATTTCTACATGGAGATATTCATGAGGAGATATACATGAATAAGCTTGAGGGATACATCACTGATCCATCTTTGTTTTTCAAGCTAAAGAAGTCACTATATGGGTTAAAACAGGCCCCAAGAGAGTGGTATTCCAAGATGGATTCCTTCCTTCTCTCGCAAAACTTTCAGAGATGTAGATCAGATCCAAATGTGTATTTACAGTAGCATGATGGTCATATAATTATCATTTTTTTTATGTTGATGAATTACTGATCACAGGTATCAAAGTTTCCTCCATTTTAGCCATCAAAACTGCTCTCCACAATGCCTTCAAAATGAGTGATTTGGGGCTTCTAAAACAATTTTTGGGGCTCGAAATCAAGAAAAATTATGATGGGATTATGGTCACTCAGTCCAAATAAATTTCAGACCTATTATTCAAGTTTAAAATGGCTGAATTTAGTCCTACACCATTCCCTTTCCTTTCAGGGATCATCCTTGAAGAAGGAAAACACACACCTCCCATGGACTGCAATATCTATCAATAGCTGATTGGTAGCTTGTTGTACTTGACACGTTCTAGGACTGATATTTGTTATGCCATGAATGTTGTATCAAAATACATGCAGCAGTCTCATGATATTCATTGGAAGGCAGCCAAGAGGATCCTCCAGTACATTCAGGGAACCAGGACCTACGGCATTCACTATGCTGCAGACTCCGAGCTAGAGCTGGTTAGATACACATATTCCGATTGGGCGGGTGATTATATTGATCGGAAGTCAACTTTTGGATATGTATTCATGTTTGGTGGTGTCCCTATTTGCTGGTCAAGCAAAAAGTAGGCTGCCATAGCACTATCTTCAGCAGAGGCTGAGTATCGAGGAGTAGTGAATGCTTGCATCCAAGCAGTTTGGTTGCAAGGAATTCTTTCAGAGTTTGATCTTGGTAGTACTTTGTCCACTGTCCTCTTTTGTGACAATGAGAGTGCTATTAAGATATCCACAGATCCAGTTACTAGGCAGAGGACCAAGCATGTAGAGATTCACATGCACTACATCAGGGAGCTAGTGCATGACAGGACCATCATTCTGCAATACTGCCCGACTGATGAGTAGATTGTAGACATATTCACCAAGAGCTTTTCAGAAAAGTTCACTTACGTCCGTTCACTATTGGGGGTGAGTTCATCAAGGTGATCTAGACTACTTTTAGTGTTCAGGTTGAGGGGGGTTTTTCCCACTGGGTTTTCCCTCTTTTCCTCACTTAGTTTGTTTTGAGCATTGTACACGGTGACCTATGGCCTTAGTTTCCGGGGCCCTAGCATTTTTATGCATCTATTTTTATAAATCTTCCTGAGTATAGCTTAAGGGGGGGTGTTGGAGACATTTAGCATCATACACACTCTTTTTGGTCAAATTGTCCTAGTTAAACCACTATCCTAAGTATAATTAACATTAACTGACATCAGTGGAGCATTAATTGCCATCATCCAGTCACACCCATGCCTACCTACAGTCAAGGAGGCTAAATTAGCCTTCTTCTACAGTCAAGGAGGCTAACTGGAGCACTCCAGGGGTGATATGACTGATATTAATGCACCTAATTGCTAACGGGTGGTTATAATCAGTTCAACTAGTCAGTTAAGGTACCTCCTCTCATTAAATGTATTATTTAATGATTATTTATTATTATTTAATGATTTGGAGTCAACACGGCACCTCCACCAACTTCTGATGGTCAGTTCAAATTTAGTTGACCTCATTGGGGTTCATTGAAGTCATGGAGCACTAGCACTTGATGGTTGTCTTGCTATGACATGTGTTTGATCTCCTTCAGTTGAGATTCAGTGATTTATTGCACTCTGACTTCAGTTAGGGTTTGGTGAGTCAATTAGAGTTTTTGTCAAGTAGTTAACTGAGTGTGAACCTATGGTTGAGAGTCAGTTAAGCTAGTCTCATTCATTGAATTCGAATTGCCTCCTTAGGTATTTGAATTCCCCATGGATTCAAGCTATTGCTTGACATTGGTATTGTAACCATTCATTGTTTATTAAATATACAGAGACGAAACCAATTCCAGTTCCGATTAACACCATTTCATGAGTATTTGTTGATTATTCTTTGATTTGATTGATTATTTGTTCCTAGATCAATGTGCAAGATTAATAGTGGGGGGGGGTCCTATTTATTAACATTTTACATGTTCATCATCTCATTTACCCTTAATCAACATGTATTTCCCAAACTATTCTATATATATTGGCATAATTGATAATATGAAGAAAATGATTTCTAATATACATTGATGGTTCATCATTTCTAATGCATAAATATTATGTATTGCAGCAAAAATACAAGTAAAATGAGTGAATGTTGTTAACACAAGAACCAACATTTGTTATTGTTACAATTGCTTTTACCACACATGGTGAATCACATTTTTATGGCCTTCCCTATCCCTATGCAGACTCCTTAGACCCCATGGACCATTTTGTACCTTGATGTTTCCAAGATCATCCCTAAAAACATGCAAAAATTGCCATACATGACTTTTAAACCTTTCTCACGTATATACGCGGGTTTGACCTCTAAAATCATGTATATTGGGATGTGTGCAAAAAGCCAAATTCTTTTGGAGTTTTCCTTGATGTGGATCCGACTCACTTGTTTCCTGGCCTTCCATATGCCTTGAGATTGCTCGGATTCGAACTTTCATTACCCCATTGAAGAGCTATATAAGGAATGCTTTGGATACATTGAAGGCATGAGGAATTAAAGAGCAAGAAAACTATAGTCCATTGTTGCCAGAGCTTATACTTGAGTCTGCATCCCTTTGTCCCTTGGAGCACTTTTGTGTTCTTCCCAAGCTTTCCTTTTGCTTGTGAGATTGCTATCGAGAGATGGAGGATTGAAGTGGTGGAGGCCCAAGTGGGGGACTCAGTTTCTTCGATTCACAGACGTGCCGACAGAGGTTGTCTCTATTGTAATCTTTGTTTTATATTAATAGAAATATCTTTTCCTATCCAATAATGTGTATATGAATGAATATTTGATCCATGGATGATTTCAAATGCTTATATGTTATTGATTATATATGATAGAGTAGGTCTAACATGATTATATATAACATGCTTGTCTTGTTTATTGAATGTTGAGGAAGCAATTTATCAATTCAAGCTGGATTTTGAAAGCTCAACGAGGATCTACATCAACCGTCCAGAATAAGGTACGAATCGAGATCCTTTAGTGTTAGATATTTGGTTTCTCTTGCATATAGGAAAGGATTGATTTCTGGAGTTAAGCTGTCTATTGTGGTACCCCAAGGCATAGGAATTTCTCTCTATAACAATAACGTTTAAAGATTCTATGAACCCACAATCCGCATCTCGCAATATGGAGATCAACGATCACGAAAGACTCTTCAAAATATTGACGGTGTGGAAGGAAAATTGAAGAAAGAAGCTTGTGGGAAGGAGCTTGCGAAAAGGAGTTTGTGAAAAGGAAAAAGAGGATAGTCGACATCCTGCATCCCATATCCCGCAATATGGAGATCAACGGTCAGGAAAACACCCGACGAAGATCAACAATGGGGAATCGTTGATGAGGAAACTGTGGTTCGAAAATACAATTTCGAGGAGGAAATCTATGCATTAGATTGATAGACTGGAGAGATTCAAAATTAGATCAACGATCTAGATTGATTCTGGAGAAGGATATTGTGGAAGCACCAGAAAACGTTAAGATGAGCTATGAAAATGAATTATGAGGTGTGTCAATGAATGGTAAAGAATAATGTCCAACATAAAACTCATAGATGGAATATGAAGACCATGTTTTGTGAGAAAAACATGTACAGATGAACCTACGATGAAGATAGATCGTAGAGGAAGAAAAGAAGTCCACATGCATGAGAAAAAGAAAAGTGCAAAGGTTTGAAGATAGAGTATTCCTACTGATGGAGGAGAGGAAGTCCACAAGCATTAGTCTGATGAATCCTATGGTTAGAGAGGAAGGGAGATCACAGATAAGAATTGATCAAATCATTTTTAATTAATTATTTAATTGAAAATCCTTAGTCATAGATTGTTGAAAAGGAGTGACAATCAAATTTGAAAGGGCATGCTTTTGAAAGGGTATGTTTCCTTAATAAAGAGACACGTTTGTAGGAAACATGAAGATACTTATACGTAGAATTATGAGTGAGAAAAGGATTTGTGTCATCGAGATCGATGTAGCTAGAGAATAAGATAGAGAACAGTGGGTGTGACAGAGAATGGAGGGAGGAAGAAATCTACCATATTGCAGAAAACATATTAGGGTGGTAGGGTGGAGCTAGGGAAAGCAACAAGCCTATAGGGGGTTGTTGCCTCTTTCTAGCAGAAGCTGGTAAATAGGGTGTAGGAGAATCTTGTCACTCATAGCTGAGAAAACAAGGTGTCGTAGAATCCTTTTAGTAGCAGCTGATAAACTAGGGGGTCGTAGCCTCCTTCCAATTGGCATTGGTAAATAGGGTGTCATAGCATCCTTTCAGTCGAAGCTAATAAACTAGGGGGTCATAGCCTCCTTCCAATTGGTAGTGGTAAACAGGGTGTAATACCATCCTTGTCTATAGCAGCAGGAAAAAATATTTGTAAATAACAATTTTGTAGTAATAGGAAGTATTGGTGGTTTACCCTATTGGGATTCCACGTTAAAATTGTGTTATGTGTATTCTTGTTGGTATGTGTTTCTAATGATAGATTTAAAAGTGGTTAAAATAGTAAAAAGTTAACAATACTGATTCATCCCCCCCTCTCAGTATTGACCAATAAACCAACAAGCTAGAACTCGACCTACTAGCCCATAGGGATCATCCCCTATCCTCTTCCCAAAAGATCTCATCTCATATTAGCCTCCCTTGACCTATAAAATAAGGCTTCATGGATTATGTGAGGAGAGACCAAGGAAAGCATCCTTATGCTATTGTATTGAATTCTGGTATTGAGGAAAAGTTGAGAGAGTGTTGAGAGAAAAGAGCTTTGTGTGAGTGAAGAGTTTTGTGAGTGTTTCAAATACCTTGTGGAGACAAAGCTATTGACATCAAGGATTTGGTTGTAGCTTTCTCTTTTCATTTGATTAATACAAAAGTGTTTTCCTTTCCCATATATGATTTGTATGAATATCAGTCATTTATTATTAGATTCCTTGATCACTAATATGGATTATTGATCTATCTTGTTACTCTTATCCGTTGTCTTTTTTTCTGATGCTTCTTTGTAGGTAATATAGATCGCATGAAGAACAATGAAGCGGAGGCCAGGGCATTCATACCTAAGGTAAAAGAATTATTTTTTCAAGTATATTAATTATCTAGGGAGATGATATACTATTGTGGTTGTTTTTTCTAGACCTGTACCATATAGGCTAGAGGAACAAGCAGTGTCCACACTGGTTGAAGAATTCGTACAAACAATAACCTTCTATCATTCCTTATCTTTCAAGCTCCATTATCCTAATACTTCTTCTTGTGAGGTAAAAAATGTAATTTCCACGTAGACTTTCAAGTGGGTCATAAGAGAAATCTACCAACTCGTCATTCTCCATCCTTCTTAAATTTAATTAATAATGTATCTTTCGTATATAATACATACATGCATATATGTATGTGTGTACACACACATGCACACATTTATACATACATACATATAACCAATTTTTCTTTTCAATTATTTGTAAATTATTTTTAATGTTAACAAAGTGAAACCAACTCAAAAAAGTTAAACACCTTCAGTACACAGAGGACTCTACTACCATATAACATTAATAAATATTTTGTAAACATTTATATTAATTTTAGAAAAGAAATTTCTTAAGTTATTATGATTTGTTATTATAATCTTATATTGAATAATTGGCATATACAACAATTAAATGACTATATGATAATATAATGCCATGAAATTAACCCTATGAGGCCTTGTGGTAAAAGCAGTATTATTGGGGCTTGCAGTATACTGGCTTACTCTGGCAAGAAAGCCTAAATTGATTCTGAATTTCCTTAGGAATTCCATATTCAATTTTCTTTGGGGAAATTCTTCTGGTAAATATAGGACTCACTTGGTGGATTGGCACTTGATTTCCAGGCCTTTTGAGATGGGTGGGTGGAATATCTTGAACCTGGAGTGGTTTAGTATGGATCTCATACTCAAATGCTTCTGGATGGTACTGTAGGGTAATGGTATTTGGTATGCTATCATCACATTTAAATATCTAAAAAACAACACTGTTGTAGAATGGATACGTGCCCGTTCCTTTACTCTTAAGGGTTCGTCTTATACTTGGAATGTATTTATTATAACTTTGTCTTGGCTTACTAGATGTTTGGGATGGAGGGTGGGAAATGAAAAAGTATATTAAAATAGGGGTTGATCTGATTGCTGGCTCTGATTCTGAATTTTCCCTGCCTGAGGAACTCAGATTTTACTGGAGGATTATGGTATTTCGTCACTTGCAGATGCTCATTAAAGTGGTCCTGATCAAATTTCCCAGCAGTACTGGTTTACTGTAGATGAGCTTGACCTGGAAGGTGATTAGAAGTTATTGTGGAACAACTACATAGCGGGGCTCTCACATGGATGTATTCGACTGAGAGATAGACAAGACTCTTTGGTATGGATGTATAACATACACTTGGGACAGGTGACCTCAAAATTAACTTATGACTGCATTCCTTCAAGTCACTGCCATGATACACCTAATAAGATCTTGGTTACCATTTGGAGATTTAACTTTCCACTAAAAGTTATATGTTTTGTTTGGATATGCTTATCCAACCAGATTAACACCTGGGATAATCTACAAAAAAAAGGTTGGACTGGCCCAAGTTATTGTTGTTTATGTAGGGGATCTATTGAATCGGTAAATCACCTATTTGTTGACTGTAGATTCACCAGGGAGGTCATTGATGGACTCGGTACTTCTCTCCATCAAGCTATCTATTGGAATGATCCAACCTACATGCATAATATGGTTAAGTGGACTGTGAAGGAAAGATATCTGAGGTATCTTCCCCTCCTCATGACCTGGCACCTCTGGCTTATGCGTAATAGAGTCCTATTTGAAGATTTCAGGCCTTCATCGAAACTCACTATCATTTTTATTATGGATCATCTTACAAGACACAAAGTGAATGTTTCTACCAAAACTTACAAAAATTTAGCAGGCTTGTCTTAGGTATTTGACTACCCTATGGGATTTTTTGATGGAGCCACAGCTACTTGCATGGGTGGTGTTGGTGTACACATTATTTTGAGAAAAGATCACTATTTCCTCTTAAAATTAGGTTGTGGTCAAAGCACAAATACACGGTCTAAATTGCTTCCACTATGGGTGCTTCTTGTCTTTGTCAAGCATATTGGGCTCCCTTACTTGCATATCAGAGGGGACTCTTCGGCAATTATTAATTGGTTCAATGGAATGGCTACACTAGAAACACTGGACCTTGCTGGTTGGTGTCATGAGATTATGACTCTCCGATCTTACTTTATCCATCTCGAATCATCTCATGTCTTCAGAGAATTCAATGTATAGGAGGACAGTCTTTCTAAGGAGGCACTCTATTTACCATTTGGGATCTTATATTAGATGGAATTTATAGAGGGAGTATGCCTTTGGCATGGCTCAGCTCAACTCTTTTGACTATGACTATTTCTCTGTCTTTTAGGGACTGTATGACTATTTCTCTGTCTTTTAGGGACTGTATTTTTTGTTTGAGATATCATTGTTGATGATTGTGTGATGGTGATCCCTTTCTTGAGTTATCCTCGTCCTAGCTGAGTGTCTCCTTAGACTTGCTGGTTTGTTTGGAATAGAATGCTGATTGCTGAGCTGATTTGGGAGGGAGATTGGAAGATACTTTATTGTCTTATCCTTGGAGGAACTTATCTATAGCATCTAATGGAGAAATTGCGGTGAGAATATTTATTGTCAACGTTTCGAACCAAGCATGGTTCATCTTCAAGACAAGGTGATGCCTGGAGATTGTTCCTCTTTCATTGGTGTATTAATACATAAATCGTCACTTTCGCTTGAGGTGGCCGATAAGGTTTGTTTTGTCCAAGGTTAAATTAGGGTTAATAATTTAGGGCTAATATATTTTTATTTGTTTTTTATAATCCTAATTAAATTTAGGGTGAATAAACTTGTTTAAAATTCTTATTAAATTTTTTTTTGTATTAAAAATATTTTTATAAAAAATTTTAATTTGAAAATTTTAAATTTTTATTTAAAATTTTTTAAATTTTTTTTAACTAATAATGAAAATTTTTAAATTTTAATTTTTAAACATATTTGTTATCATAGGATTTATAAATCAATATACTTTTGATTTAATTTAAATTTAATTAGTTTAATTTAATCCTTTTATTTAACTTTTATGTTAAGTTTTAATAAAGTATTTTAATTCTTTAAAATTATTTTATTAAGGAAATTTATTAAAATTTTAATTTATTTTTAGGGATTAAGGGAAATTTAATTAATAAATTTTATAAAAGTTTAATTATTAGGTTTTTTAGGGTAAAATTTTGGGAAATTTAGGGTAAAATTAGGGAAATTTTTAGGGAAAATTAATTTTAATTTTAATTTTAAGTTTTTTAAAATAGGTTTTTAATTTTTATTTAGCTTGGTTAGGTTAGGAAACCATGATCGACTAATGGACAGGCCGTCATCTCTGTTTAAGCATTTGGGGTTTTTGACTATTTCAATAGCCTCTCTACTTCTCCTCTTTGAGGCTACTGAAAACAAGATCAAGACCTTTTGATCAGATAATGGCGGATAATTCACTTCAAATGAATTCAAAGAGCTATGCAAAGACTCAGGGATTAAGAGGGAGTTGTCCACTCCTTATAATCCTCAACAGAATGGGATTGCAGAAAGAAAAGAATAGAACTATCATGGAAGCTGCAATAACAATGCTTCATGATCAAGATCTTCCTATGCATCTTTGGGCGGAAGCTACCAGAACAATGGTGTATGTACAGAACCGTACTCCACATAGAGTACTCGAGAACAAGACTGAAGAAGTATTCTCCGGCAAGAAACCATAAGTTAGCCATCTTAGAATATTCGACTGTCCAATGTACATACACATTCCAAAAGAGAAGAGGACTAAATTAGATCCTTCAGGAAAGAAGGGTGTATTTGTGGGATACTCTGAAAGCTCGAAGGCTAACAGAATATACTTCCCAGGATTCAAGAAGATTGATATCAGTAGGGATGGGATATTTGATGAAGACACAGCTTACAACAAATCCAGAAAAAAACCTACTGAAGAATCTAAAGAAGCAAAAGCACCCAGAATTCATGATACAACCATGAATGAAGAAGCTCAAGAAGAAGATCGATAATTTGAAGAACCACAAAGACCTATAGATCCACCTCCAAAAAGAATCCTCACAAGAGGAAACCTGCTTGGGTACGAGAAGTTATCCAAGGTGCGGAAAGATATGGGGTTTCAGAAGAGAATCACAGAGAAAGAAAGAGAACCAGATCCTGCTCCGGGTATGTAGCATTACTATGTGATTTCATTGATAAAGAACCTTCCAATTATGAAGAAGCGACATAACGGAAAGAATGGAAGGATGCTATGATCGAAGAGTACCAATCGACCATGAAAAATGATGTTTGGGATGTTGTCCCAAGACCAAAATGGAATTCAGTTGTAACTTCCAAATGGATCTACAATATCAAGCATGCTGCAGACGGTAGCATTGAAAAATATAAGGCAAGATTTGTGGCTCGGGCTTTCTCTCAGAGAGAAGGAATAGATTATGAAGAAACCTTTGCACCTGTATCCAGATACACTTCCATAAGAACAATACTTGCTCTGGCTGCAGTGATGAAATGGAAGATACAACAGATGGATGTCAAGACTGCTTTCTTGAATGGTGTAGTGGAAGAGGAAATGTATGTAGAACAGCCACTCATTTTTGAGACACATGACAAGGAGTCTCATGTATGCAAATTGAAGAAAGCCCTGTATGGTTTGAAATAGGCACCCAGGACATGGTACGGTAGAAATGACAGCTTTCTATCGAGTTTGGGATTTACCAAGAGTAAAGAAGATCCCAACCTTTACTACAAGGTTGAAGATGGCAACCCAGTAATGCTTCTATTGTATGTAGATGATCTGTTTGTAACAGGTATGGATGGGTTGATTGCTGATATGAAGAGAAAGATTGCTGCCGATTTTGAAATGAAGGACTTGGGTATGATGCATTATTTTCTAAGTATGGAGGTGTGGCAGAGTGTGGATGGAATCTTCCGTGGATAAGGGATGTATGCAGTAGAGATCCTGAAGAGGTTTGGGATGATGGACTGCAAGGCTATGGCCGCACCTATGGCATTGAACCTGAATCTATTGAGCAATGCTTCATCAGAGTTGGTTGATGCCACGATATATCGTCAGATGATTGGGTCCTTGATGTACCTGATGAACATGAGAACATACATTTGCTTTGTTGTGAACACCTTGAGCCAGTTCTTGACAGATCCAAGAAATGTTCACTTGATTGCTGCAAAGCATATTCTAAGGTACTTGAGGGGTACAATTGATTATGGGCTCAAGTACGATGTGAATAAGAAGATTAACCTAGAGGGTTATGTTGATTCAGATTGAGCAGGCAGTGCCATCGATAGGAAGAGAACTTCAGGGTGTTGCTTCAGTATGGGATCAGGTGTGATCTCTTGGTTTAGCAGGAAGCAATCCTATGTGGCACTGAGTATAGCTGAAGTAGAGTATGTCGCAGCTTGTTCAGCTAGTTGTGAGGTAGTATGGTTGAGGAAGCTACTGTCTTATTTATTTGATCTCCAGTTTGATGCTACTTGTATACATTGTGACAACCAGAGTTGTGTGAAGTTGTCAGAGAATCCAGTGTTCCATGACAAGTCGAAGCATATCGAGATCAAGTATCACTATATAAGGGATATGGTGCAGAGGGGAGTAGTGAAGCTCCAGTATGTTGCGGCAGACAATTAGATAGCTGATGTGTTGACAAAGCCATTGGCCAAAGTGAAGTTTGAGTACTTCAAGGAGAAGCTTAGTGTTCTCCAGATCGAGGTCCCTTCCAAGGGGAAGTGACGAGTCCGAAAGCCATTCTGACGAGCAGGTCATATATAAGGGCTGAGCCATTCTATCATGGTGAGAGGATTTGGTTCCTTCCATGTCAGATATGAGTGCCAAATGCCATTCTGCGAATGGAGGTACCTGGTCAGTTACCATGAACACTCATTCTGGGACTGAGAGAGCCATTCTAATGAGCAGGTGAGATGTAAGGGCCGAGCCATTCTCTCATGGCTAAGGGATTAGGTTCCTCCCATGTTAGATATGAGTGTTGGCCATTCTGACGAGTAGGTCAGATGTAAGGGCAACTACCACTCTCTGGGAGAGTGGAGGCACTTCATCTGTTACCAGGTGGCTCAGTCTGGGACTAGGGGCCATTCTGATGAGGGTGTAGGATTTGGTTCCTACCATATTAGATGTGAGTGTAGGCCATTCTAGTGAGGGTGTAGAATTTGGTTCCTACTGAATCATATGTAAGGGCGATTTCCATTCTTCGGGAGAATGGAGGCACATGGTCCGTTACCAGGTATCTCAGTCTGGGACTGGGGGCCATTCTGATGAGGGTGTAGGATTTGGTTCCTACCAGATCAGATGTGAGTGCATGCCTTTCTGATGAGTAGGTTAGATGTAAGTGCTGAAGCCTTTTCATAGATGATAGTAGTGTCCTATCATGCTCGTGAATGTGAGTGTTGGGCCTTTCTGATGTGATTGTAGGCTCCTACATGATCAGATGTGAGTGTTGGGCGTGCCTTTCTGACGAGTAGGTAAGATGTAAGTGCTGGGCATGCCATTTTGATGAGTAGGTTAGATATAAGCACTGAAGAAGACCTACATGGTGGCTAGGCCTACAACCAGCATGAAAGAAGGCTAGCTCCGTAGAACTTCCTGTGATGAGAAGAATCATGAGATAGCACATATGATGATGACCAGAGAAGATCCAGATCGAGCTATGATCTAGATCTAGTTATGATGTCTCCGAGATGATATAGATCGAGTGATGATATAGATCCAGTAGTGATGATCCAGATCGAGTGATGATCCAGATTCAACAGTGATGATCCAGATCGAGTGATGATATAGATCCAGTGATGATGTCGAGTGATGATCCAGATTGAGTGATGATCCAGATGTAGTGATGATGATCCATACTGAGTGATGATCCAAATCCAGAAATGAAGATGACATGAAGATGAAGATGACTTGAAGATGAAGATGACTTGGAGATGAAGATGATGAGAAGATCTAGAGAAGAAGACCAGTGATGAAAATTGTGTCGAGAGAATACCTTCCTAATTAAGAGGGAGTGTTGATGTAATTGTAACTTCAGAATGTATTCACTTGTATTTCTTATCTATTGTAACCCGATGTTTATTCGGGATGTTATTTTGTCATTTCATGCCCTGATGTTCCGATCGGGAAGATATATAATTTAAACAAGTCATGTCAAGTCATTATGGGTAACCCTGCTATTGTCTAAGGGTTAAAGTCCCCGTAGTTCCGGGGCACTAGGTTTATTAGAGTCACCTAGTGAAGTTGGCCCTAGTAGGGTTTTAGTCATGTCGAGAATTAGTATAAATAGAGAGGTGACTTCTCTATTTAGCACACACTCATCCACACTCAATTGTAGTGCATAGATGAGGAAGAGAAAGACACTGGGAAAAGAAGAAAGAGGTTACTGCTGTCAAGAGATCATCTTACTGTTTTGGGGTTTTATCTTTTGTGTTGTTTCTATCTCTGAGGAAGTTGCGGGGTTTTCTCCATTCATGGTTTCCCTTAGGAAAAACACTGTGTTCATTGTCTCTTGTGTTTGATCACTGTACTTGTTGCTCTCTCAGTTAAAGATCCTAACATAACACTAGCTTAAATATTGAAAAACTAACACCTCAAAGGAGGGATTTCAAGCTTAACTGACCCAAGTGAGTAAGGATAAGGATAGACACGAGGATTTTGTTCTAGAAGCTTCGTGAAACCTCCATTTTTTTCACTTTTTACCAATGGCACCGCTTATAATCCTTTATGAAAGAGTCGTGAAGGGTGAGAACCGCGCCAACAATAAAGGTTAAAGGCAGTGGCACTGCCTAGTTTCCACATAACTTAGGTGGTGCTGCATAAGGTACCGCTTATCTGCTTGAGGGTAAGAGGGGTGCTGAAGTTTTTTATATTAAAACCAACACCTATAGCATGTCTCACTTAAAGTTTGGGATTTGAGGGAAAATATCTGTGTTAGGTATCCTATCACATGCTGGTGACAGAATTTGAGTGTAACAGAATGCCCCCCAAAGCATGAGGATAGAGGGATACGATAGGCAAGATCTTTGATATAGAAAGTTATCACTTCAAGGTAAAAGCCAGCTTGATTGGAGAGTGTCATCGAGTAGGCATCTGCAATACATCAATACTGTGACTTGTGAATAAATTTAACCTCATCATGGATGTATACCAATACAAGGAAAATCCATGAGAGGAATGAACAATCATGGCTACTAGAATACAACGTAGATCCATGTGATAGAGGAATCCAAATTGGACATAACTACCAGATATACAATGTATGTCTATGTCATACAGACATAAATATGAGCATAGCCATGACCATACAAATGTGGATCCATGCTGGCACTTCATACAATATACTCCATCGCAACCTGGGGAGAAAGCTATGAGTGCTTAACAAATACCCAGGGTCTTCATCTTGTCTTTCACAAAGTACGATTCTATCCATGTGATTACAATGTTCTGAAGTCGAACATGGCAGAAACCACTTGATTAAGGACCAATAATGTGATCCGTTAACAAGTGCGAGGGAGATCACCATTGATGTCAATGATTCCCAAGGTACCCTAGTACAATCTACGGAGTGTGAATAGATGTTTTGATTTCCAGTGGAATATTTCGATCAAAGGTCAATGATGTGAACCTATGTTGAGAGCGAGAGAATCTATCATTGAGGCATACAGATCTCAAGTACTAAATTGGTTTCTAAAACTATTTCCTGGATGATGAGCTGATGTCGACATGAATAGTCTCGTCGAAGGAGGGCCATGATGAATCCCACATCAATGACATGAAACTTGGAACAAAGTTTTGGAATGTTGTAGATAACGTAACCATAGGAATAACCCAAAGTACTGACATAAAGGTTGTTTCAATTGCAGGGGTAAACTTCTTTCTTTCCTTTGAACATTGGGTGGCACGACAAAATACTCGGCAACATGGCTAGACCAGATGGACACACAATATGACTATGGACAATGCATTCTTTTGGAAGACTCAAAGGAGTGACATGACTCATGAAAGTGGATCGACTTGTAAGTCAACTAAATACCCAATTGAGTGAATGATATGCAAACAAGTGCCATGTTCAAAGGTGATAAAGAACTGCCATTCGATTTGCAAAATGATTCCCTTCCCTTAATTTCCCCATCATGATTGATGAGTGCCTCTTTTTCGTTTTTATGAGTCCAAAGAGGGTAACAAACACTCATTTTAGCTCATCTGAAGATAAGTCCATTCCCATATATTTCATGAACTTGAGAAAGGAGGGGTTCGTTCCCAAAAAAGGGTCTTTCAATGTTTAATTTAACGAGTCCAATGAAAGAAAACTTAGTATCGTTCATGTTTAGAGAGTCTGAACGAAGATGAAAGAAAACTCCAAAAGGTAGTTTTTCGTAAATAGTCTATCCGAACCGAAAAAGAGATAACCTACTGTTGGAGGGATGACTCTTCAAATACTTTTATGAGTATGAGGAAGAAAATTACCATCAAGGCATTGAGGGATGATCCTCTCCATACTGTTCTTTTCACCATGCAGAGGCTGGATAGGGGCCAAGGGCCTCATTAGGATTCTATGGCACACATTTTATATGCGATAGAGGCTATGGAACCTACTGTCTTTAATTGGGTGGGTAGAGGCATTACTACCGGTCTTCAAGGACCAGTTGACCAAGTGTCAGTAGGAAGAGCTAAAACAATTTGGCTATGGTTCCATATTAGCTTGTTTCCTCTTTGAGCAGGTCCCTCATCTAAGGCCCAAAGTGGTTTTTACTGAGTTGAGGGTGAGAGACCCTCGTATCTTGAGGTGGGTCAGGATCATGGCCCGTACAGGAACAGGTAGAGGGAAAGTGAAGTTATGGGTTGCATTTTTCTGCTCGCTGAATGACTAGATCCTCATGGTTGAGGATTATGCATATACAAGTACAGATTTCAGAGGTAACCCTAATCTACCACTTCCACTTGATGAACAGTGGGGAGACATGGGTAAGAAACATAAACCTAAAAAAAACATTTGTGTTTTTTGTATTTTAATGTTTTTTTATTTTTTATGTATAGTAACAAGACTTGAAAATTTCCATGTAGATGTTGGAGTGGAACGACCTCGGGGATCTTCCCCACTGGACAGACGACTGGGAGCTGGGTTTGTTCAATGAGGTGATGACCCAATGGGAGAGCTAGAGGAGAAATTGGAGAGGTTGACTTTAGACATATCGATGCATCCATTGATGATCTCCCGATGCAATATCAGAGGCACACAACAGGACTACCAAGCTATTTTAGCCATTTGCTATGTAGGGTAGTGCAGGATGTCATATGCTACCATGAGCATCACTAGAAAGTTCTACATGATGTATTACTGAGAGTT
>LPNX010903679.1:0-84165 GCA_001517045.1 Pseudotsuga menziesii | reverse complement strand
TATATATATACATAATTTTACTTCCGATGTTTATGTGATACAAATAAAAAATCTATTTACATGAGTTTTATATGTTTTTACTGTTTATTTACAATATGATGAACCATATTTGATTTTCATATTATGAATGGGAAATATACCAGTCTAGGATATAATTTTCCAAAGAATCAACAACTACATTCTCTGCCCTAGGGATATGCCTATAAGTGATAACCTCAAATGACCTTTACAATAGACATACCCTCCGATAGAGATAGAGCAGTATAGGGTTTCTGATGGTGTAAACTCGGTTCAAATGAAAAACCACTAACTATGAGTCCATGAAAACTACCAAGTCACGAATGTCCCAAGATGCAGCCTTAGTCAAAAGACCTATGACTACTTCATACTCGATGATATTGTTGGTAGTAGGACCAATACAAACTGCTCCCAAACTGACTAGATTGTGTGCGAGGGAATACATAACCCAATAAGCTGAAGAAAGGTTCAGGGTATGGTGGCAAGCACCATCAGCGAAGCCATAAAAAGCCACTTGATCTGCATAACCAAAACATGGTATAAACAGTCTAGACACTAAACTCAAAACCATATTGAAATTACTAAAACAAACTGAATAGTAAAACAATGTACACATATACAAGGTACCCTGCATAAATGATTTAGGTATAGTACCTCTTCAGGTACAACCCATTGCGAGGTTTCCCGAAGGGGACTTCGTCATAGTCTACGAGCTCATAGGCCCCTTTCTCTAAAACCTTGGAAACGATAAAAGGACCATACCACATTGATTCAAACTTCTATTTTCCTAGCTTATCATGTCTCTGATCGTAAGTCAGGACTAGGTCACCTTCGTTTAACGCACAAGATTCAACATATTTATCGTACTGCGCCTTGACGCATTTCTTATGTGCCTCATTGACTAAGTCAACATCTCGTCTAGTTTCGTCAAGGTTGGTCAAGTATAAAAACCTTTCTTCCTCAGTAGAAGTATTAGGGAGACGTTCAATGGCAAGTTTCAAAGATGAAATCTAACACTGAATAGATAGGATAGCTTCTAGTCTGTATACTAATTGAAAGGGTGTAAAACTAGTTGTTGTTTTCATTGAAGTTCTATAAGCCCAAAGAGCGGAGAAGAGAGTTTGGTGCTAGTTGGATTTATGATCTCCAACCATCTGACGTAGCATAGTTTTTAAAACTTTGTTAATGGCCTCAACTTGACCATTAGCTTGCGGATAATAGGGAGTTGAGTTTTCATGGCGAAAACCCAGCTTAGCACTTAAATCTTCCATCATCTAATTCTGAAAATGTGAACTATGATAAGTGACTATAGACTGAGGAACCCCAAACCTAGCTATTTCATGGTAAAAAAGGAAGAGGGTGGCAATCTTACCATACTCTGCATATGTAGGCATAGCTTGAGTCCACTTAGTGAAATAATCTATAGCTACAATGATGTAACCATGCCCCCCAGCTAAGGTAGGCTTACAATGCATGAAATATATCCCCCATTTGGCGAAAGGGCCAACGAAAATGACGGGGTGTAACGGAGCAGGGTGGGTGTGCTTTTTCGGATAAAAGAGTTGACATGGTGGGAATTTCTTAACAGCCTTGTGACAATATTTAAAAATAGAAGGCCAGAAAATAGCCAGTGCGAAGAATTTTTTGAGCTATAGACATCCCACAAAGATGACCGCCACATGCTCCAGAATGGCAGTCATTTAGAACCTGTTCAGCCTCATCATGGGTGAGGCATCATCAGATAATGGTATCTATACCATGTCTATACAATGTATCATTAAGGATAAGATAGTACTTTGTGTGGTGAGGAATGCGGAAATAATCATCAAGTGATATAGTAGGATGAAAACACTGTGTCTGGAGATAAATGATTAAATCTACATACCACAGATTAGTTGTGCTTATAATGAATAGAAATTCATCTAGGAATGAATCACTGTGTTCAAAATCTATTAAAGCATAGTGAAGTTCACACATTAGCTCTAAAAATACTAATGATTTCTGTTAGCACTCAGAATGTACCCAGGTTGTGAAAGGTAGATCCTGAGGTAACAGCAAAAACCACTTTAGAATGTTTTTCTGACCTAATACAATCATAGAGGGATCTCTCACTATTTACAAAGGTTTTATACTCAATATATTCAATCAAATACACTCAGAAAGTCAGATTTATGATGGGACAAATAGGACAAGTTTGTTTTAAAGACTTGGTAGGACAGTCATGGAGGAGACCATTGGGCAATGGAGTCAACAATCAGATATGAAATAGGTTGCATGAGGTAAAGTTTTGAAGGTTTATGATCATAGGAAAGGTAGGCACCATTTCCTCAGTCTTGAGGTATTAGCAGGTTGATTAGTAGACAAAGGGAGACATTCCATCCAACAAAGCACCTCTAGGGTGAATTCTGCAAGACTTTAGAAGAAAATATTTTGAAAATGCTTGAACAATATACTTAGAGCATGCAGGATGAATTCTAGCCCATAAAAACTAATGCTCAAGCATGAAATCAAATACAAAATGGAGTGGGAAACAGGATAAACAGTCACATAAAGAAATTACTTACTGAAGAAAAAGATGGCACAAGAATCTCTGACATGAAAAAGATTTTACATTCCTCCTCTGCAAATTTCATTCATTTACTGAAAACGTGAATCCATTACAATGTAGAGCCTCTCCTCTCTTGAAAATCCTCCTCTAACTATCAATTACATTTTCCTTTTTATAAGAAAAGTCTTTACCTAACTTAGAATTCAAAAACCTAACTGAAAACAGTTACAACAAAGTTTCTCCTGTATATCTCCAATGGTGATAGTTGTGTGAAATATGGGAGAGGTTTTTATAATTGGACACGTGTCCAACAAAACCCATATCTTCATTTCTCCAGAATAATCTCAATATCCTCAGAATATTCCTTTGAAGCTGATGACTCATATAATAAAATTGTATATTTCTGGAAAATGACCTGTAAAGATATTTAAAATTATCCCAACCTGTGATTACTATGTAAAAAAAGAAGGAGGTTTTTATTATAGTCCTATTAGGAATAAAAACCTCTCCCAATTTTGTCAAATTAAATTCCATTTGTCCAAAACAATTCTTTGAAGTTGATGGCTGAAATAGTCCTTTGGAAAACATGAAAACTGGCCTGTACAACTGATTTTGTTTCTGCTAAACCATAGCACCTGTGTGAAAACTGAAAGCGGTTATTGTAGATAGGTACGTTGTGAAGAAAATCCTATCCCAGTTTGGCAAAATACATCTTCAATTGATCTAAACAATTATTTTTGTTGGATGACTAGAACAGTCATTTCGAAATCTGAATATTTTCCCTCTGAAGATGACTTTGCTGCTCCCAATCTGTATCACCTGGGTAAAAACTGAGAGAGGTTATTGTAGATACTGATGTTATTATGAAAAAAATATTTCATTTTTTGAAATTTCTTCTTCATTTTCTGGAAACAGGTCGTTGAATAAAATGACTAAAACAGTCATTTTCAGAAAAATATGCTAAGTTGCTTCTAAACCTTGAACTGTTTAACTTCATGAATGCTCTCACTGTAAATATTTCTGCAACTCTTCTGGGATGATTTGCTTCTGCATTGTTGAATGGTGGCTTCCCTCCTCTTGTTCTAAAAAAAACAATTTCCAGCTGACTCCTTATCTCCGCCATTTCCCTGTGATTGAAAACACTTAGAAGTTAAGTTTTGAAATATGGTGGACTGTTTCCTCCCTTCAGCACGCACAGCAAATGAAATTATTTTTAAAACCAAGTTTGAAAAACCAAGTCAAATTTATTTATATAGGATGGTTTATTCCGGAGCCTCCTTTCCAGATTATCTATCACGCATCTTTTTATTCCGGATTCTTTTGTGACCCTTGATCTAATTAATTTTAGTTTTCAACCGTAGGATCAAGTGCCATGTACTCCTTTCCGCCACACTTCCTGATTTTAACCACCGTGCAACTTTGAGCTCTTGAATCATCCACAGCCATCGATGTGATATATCTTTAACTTTCCACCGTCGGATCAAATGCCACGTACCAAATTTCGCTGAGCACTTTGGGCTTATCTACCGTGCAAGTCTAAGCTCTGAAATTCATAATAGCCGTTGATTTAATTCACTTTAATTCTCCGCCGTCGGATCAACTTTGCACATATGCATTCCACTGAGCCCTTTTGTTTTAATCAACGCCCAGTTTTACCCTCCAGAAATAATATTACCCGTTGATTTAATTTACCTTTTTACATTAGCCATAGGATTATTTTATGCGCTAATGTTTAGATTATACCTTAAGAAAGGTAATAACCTTGTTTAGCGCGTAAACCTTCGTTAAACTTTGGCTTGGTAAATAAAGTCCGCTCTTTGATTTTCGCTAAATATTTAAAACTATATAAGTTTGAATATAAAAATAATAACTTTACAAAACCCATTTTCTTTTTTCAAATTTTACTCAAAAATTAATAAATTTTTTTGCCCCATTTGAGAAAAATTTATTTGTCTTTTTCCCTAAACTTCTTTACCTTCTCTTCTTTGCCAACTTGGACATATTTTAATGAGAAAAATTTGGAAACCAACCCAATCACCCATGAGAACTTAAAATTTTGAAGGCAATAGGAGCAATTCTAACAAAAATAAATTCATTGTTAACAACTGGCTCCAACTAGGGATGCTATCCTCCCTGTGAGGTAGCAAAGAACCACGTAGACCAGGTGCTAAATCCATTGGGTTTCTCTTAATCTTTCTCTGAAATCCTCAACCTTTCTTGAAATGAACCATCAACTGAAACCATTTTGCAAAAAAATCCCACTCTATCAACCTGTAATCTGTAACTGAATTGCACTTGAAACTGAAACCAAACTGAAAACTACTGAAAGAGATGCTCACCATGTCGAGCTTATTCTTGCCTACCTATCCTACTTAACTAAGCACAAATGCCCAATCAAGCAAAATCTGACTTCCAATGAAGCCAATCAAGCAATTTATCCAATAATTCCATTTCTTCCTCATGCTTGATCGAAATTAGAACATAAGAACAAAATAGATGAAAAATTTGTCCCTTGCTGCAAACATATAACCAACTACTCCATCTAAAATATTTATCCATGTAGTCTGCTACTGGATCATAAAAAACATGACAAATTTCAAAATACTCAATCACTTGTTTGTCATGACAAGGCTGTCCAAAAAGTAACTCTTGCATACTGTCAAACAAATCTTTAGAATAGCTTTGAAAGGAATTCTCATGATTGTCTTTCAATGATATATCAACAACTTCATTTGATATTTCTACGTTTACAACTCCATTATTCTCAAGCACTTCAAGAGGAATATCATTTTTTTCTTCAAGAAGATTAAGCAGAAAGATGTCTTCTTGACAAAATGTTTTTGAATTGGAAAGATTTAAAGAAACATCCCATTGAGAGTCCTCGTCTCCTTCTTTGTGATCCCTTTGTTTATTGCACATTGTTGTTTCTTTCACATACTGAGACTGATGGCATGATTGCTCTTCATTTTCATTATATATAAGTAGGCTAAAATTTTCTTTAAAACCATCACTAACATAATTTTCAACAAGCTGACCACAATCATCAGAAAAACCATCAAGAGTATAACCGTCTTCTTTCACATCAATAGGCTGATCATCTTCATGCTCATATCTTTTTTCCAATTCTAATCCAAGGGCTGATTCCTCTTTAATTGTATTTTCAGAAAATAAATATGTGGAGGGACTGTAAGAGTGAAAATTTGTAGAATCAGAATTCTTTATGTAATCACCCACAGAAGCATTAGAATTTAGAAGAGATTGCTGCTGCAAAAAGGAATTTTCTGATTGGGAATAAGCAGTCTCATCTTGAAACAAAACTTCAGAAGTTGAATAATATGAAGAAGGGTTTGATTGACCATCCCAACTTCCCTCTTGCTCACACAAAGAATTACAAGACTGCTGCAAATTATCATCTATTTCAGCAAATGAAATGTAGCTGCTTGAATCAAAGTTTTGGCTCATGTCTTTTTCAGTAGAGGAAGAAATTATTAACTGCTGAGATTTTTCTTGAATATGAAGACAACTAATTTGTGTTTCTTTTTTCTGAAATGGGTTCTCATATAAAATTTCTAAAAGCTCTTCATCCACTAACTCATCATCACTATACATTTTTTCCAAATCTTCAATGAAACCTTTAGCATGCATACAACAATCTTGAGCCAGCAACAAGGAGGGGTATTGGTTTTGGTAATGTTCATGAAATACTGTATGAAAATCAGTAAGGGAAGATAAACTTTCTGATGGTAACCCTTCATACCATGACTTTGAATCTCCTTCTAGGGTAGCCATGAACATTTTCATTAAAGAATCCTCATGCAATTTAACTCCCAGCTTATGTATATGTATATGAAATCTAACTAAATGAAGGGCAGCATCATCATTCTTTTGATCTTTAAACTTTGGAAGACCTGTTTGCCAATCCACTTTAGGTATTCAATTTGGAAAACCAAGAATGTGAGCATGATTCATAGGAGCATACCTTATAGACAAAGAACTCATATCGACGAATGAATAAACTAAATCAACTTCTTCAAACTTTGCAATCGTTTGACAGTGGAGTCGCCATAGGATTTCTGAAAACTGGATTCTTCGAAGATGGAGTCGCCAGGTGAAAGATGCACAACCTTGCTGATATCTTACTATTATTCACCATCAATAGTCAAATATGAGAGTATGTCGTTTATACCCAGGGAAGATTTGAACCTTCGTTCCTCGGCAACGGCGCCAGTTTGTTAGCACTCAGAATGTACCCAGGTTGTGAAAGGTAGATCCCAAAGTAACAACAAAAACCACTTTATAATGTATTTCTGACCTAATACAATCATAGAGGGATATCTCACTATTTACAAAGGTTTTATACTCAAGATATTCAATCAAATACACTCAAAAGGTCAAATTTCTGATGGGACAAATAGGGCAAGTTTGTTTTAAAGACTTGGTAGGACAGTCATGGAGGAGACTATTGGGCAATGGAGTCAACAATCAGATCTGAAATAGGTTACAGGAGGTAAGGTTTTGAAGGTTTATGATCAGAGGCAAGGTAGGCACCATTTCCTCAGTCTTGAGGTATTAGCAGGTTGATTAGTAGACAAAGGGAGACATTCCATCCAACAAAGCACCTCTAGGGTGAATTCTGCAAGACTTTAGAAGAAAATATTTTGAAAATGCTTGAACAATGGACTTAGAGCATGTAGGATGAATTATATCCCATAAAAAATAATTCTCAAGCATGAAATCAAATACAAAATGGAGTGGGAAACAGGATAAACAGTCACATAAAGAAATTACTTACTGAAGAAAAAGATGGCACAAGAATCTCTGACATGAAAAAGATTTTACATTCCTCCTCTGCAAATTTCATTCATTTACTGAAAACGTGAATCCATTACAATGTAGAGCCTCTCCGCTCTTGAAAATCCTCCTCTAACTATCAATTACATTTTCCTTTTTATAAGAAAAGTCTTTACCTAACTTAGAATTCAAAAACCTAACTGAAAAAAGTTACAACAAAGTTTCTCCTGCATATCTCCAATGGTGATAGTTGTGTGAAATCTGGGAGAGGTTTTTATAATTGGACACGTGCCCAACAAAGCCCACGTCTTCATTTCTCCAGAATAATCTCAATATCCTCAGAATATTCCTTTGAAGCTGATGACTCATATAATAAAATTGTATATTTCTGGAAAATGACCTGTAAAGATATTTAAAATTATCCCAACCTGTGATTACTGTGTAAAAATCAAAGAAGGTTTTTTATTATAGTCCTGTTAGGAATAAAAACCTATCCCATTTTTGTCAAATTAAATTCCATTTGTTCAAAACAATTCTTTGAAGTTGATGGTTGAAATAGTCCTTTGGAAAACATGAAAACTGGCTTGTACAACTGATTTTGTTTCTGCTAAACCATAGCACCTGTGTGAAAAATAAAAGAGGTTATTGTATATATATACGTTTTGAAGACAAGCCTCTCCCAGTTTGGCAAAATACATCTTCATTTGATCTAAACAATTATTTTTGTTGGATGACTAGAACAGTCATTTCGAAATCTGAATATTTTCCCTCTGAAGATGACTTTGCTGCTCCCAATATGTATCATCTGGGTAAAAACTGAGAGAGGTTATTGTCGATCCTGATGTTATGATGAAAAACCTCTTTCAGTTTTTGAAATTTCGTCTTTATTTTCTGGAAACAGGTCGTTGAATAAAATGACTAAAACAGTCATTTTCAGAAAAATATGCTAAGTTGCTTCTAAACCTTGAACTGTTTAACTTCATGAATGCTTTCACTGTAAATATTTCTGCAACTCTTCTGGGCTGATTTGCTTCTGCATTGTTGAATGGTGGCTTCCCTCCTCTTGTTCTAAAAAAAACAATTTCCAGCTGACTCCTTATCTCCGCCATTTCCCTGTGAATGAAAACACTTAGAAGTTAAGTTTTGAAATATGGTGGACTATTTCCTCCCTTCAGCGCGTGCAGCAAATGAAATTATTTTTAAAACCAAGTTTAAAAAACCAAGTCAAATTTATTTATATAGGATGGTTTATTCCGGAGCCTCCTTTCCAAATTATCTATCACGCATCTTTTTATTCCGGATTCTTTTGTGACCCTTGATCTAATTACTTTTAGTTTTCAACTGTAGGATCAAGTGCCATGTACTCCTTTCTGCCAGGCTTCCTGATTTTAACCACCGTGCAAATTTGAGCTCCGGAATCATCCACAGCCATCGATGTGATATATCTTTAACTTTCCACCGTCGGATCAAATGCCACGTACCAAATTCCGCTGAGCACTTTGGGCTTATCTACCGTGCAAGTCTAAGCTCTGGAATTCATAATAGCCGTTGATTTAATTCACTTTAATTCTCCGCCGTCGGATCAACTTTGCACATATGCATTCCGCTGAGCCCTTTTGTTTTAATCAACGCGCAATTTTACCCTCCGGAAATAATATTACCCGTTGATTTAATTTACCTGTTTACATTAGCCATAGGATTATTTTATGCGCTAATGTTTAGATTATACCTTAAGAAAGGTAATAAACTTGTTTAGCGCATAAACCTTCGTTAAACTTTGGCTTGGTAAATAAAGTCCGCTCTTTGATTTTCGCTAAATATTCAAAACTATATAAGTTTGAATATAAAAATAATAACTTTACAAAACCCATTTTCTTTTTTCAAATTTTACTCAAAAATTAATAAAAAATTTTGCCCCATTTGAGAAAAAATTATTTGTCTTTTTTCCCTAAACTTCTTTACCTTCTCTTCTTTGCCAACTTGGACATATTTTAATGAGAAAACTTTGGAAACCAACCCAATCACCCATGAGAACTTAAAATTTCGAAGGCAATAGGAGCGATTCTGACAAAAATAAATTCAGTGTTAACAACTTCTTTGAAGTAGCTTTGGCAAACTCAAGGTCAAACTCCTGTAGAATGACAATCCATTAGGAGTATTTTTATCCTAGCACCTAACGAGTCAGGATGTATTACATAGGGTTTTGGTCTGCAAGTACGGTAGTGGTGTGAAGCAGTATGTAGTGATGAAATTTTTGGACAACAATGACCGTAGTAAATACTAGCTTCTCCACATGCGAGTATCGAGTTTCGAAATCGAGAAGATTCTTACTTGTGTAATAAATCACGTGCTTTAGGTCGTTCTGGTCCTCTTGGGATAAAACCATTCCGATAGTAGTAGTAGAGGCCACAACATACAAGAGAAAATCCTTCGAGTAATCCGAGGGGTGTATCACGGGTGAATGAGTCAGAGCATGTTTAATATTATCAAAAGCTCATTGGGCCTAGTCATCCCAGAAGAATGGAGTATCCTTCTTAAGGAGACGCATATAACCATGCATTTTCTCAGCAAAGTTACAAACAAAACGATGAAGAAAGTTTTCCTTCCCTTGCAAACTTTGGAGTTAAAGCAGGTTGGTTGGGGTAGGTAGAGTGAGTATTGCAGCAATCTGTTACACTCAAAATACATCCCTAGCATATGATAGGGTCCCTAACACAGAAATTTTCCCTCAAATCCCAAACTTGAAGAGAATCATGCTCTAGGTGTTGGTTCCAACATACAAAATTACATCACCGCTCTTACCCTCAAGCAGATAAGCGGTACCTTATTCATCACTGCCCTAGTTGTGTGAGAACTAGGCGGTGCCATTGCCTTTAACCTATGTTGCTGGCACGGTTCTTACCCATCACCGCTCTGTCATAAAGAGCTATAAGTGGTGCCCTTGGTAAAAAGTGAAAAAAAGGAGGTTTCTCGAGGCTTCTAGAATAAGAGCCTCGTGTCTAACCTTATCCCTACTCACCTGGGTAGGTTAAGGTCAAGATCCCTCTTTATAGGATCTTATGGCCACCTCACCCACCAATCTCTCAACCATTCCTATCCATTTGAGCCCTATAAATACAAGCTCATACTCCATGGTTGAGGGGGAGAGAAGAAAAGTAGAGTTATGCTATTGAATTGATACCCTGGCCTGATCCATCAGAGAGCAATTGCGGAGCAAGTTGGAGCTATCAGGGACAAGGTGCTAGTCTTGTGAAGGACTACATCGACACTAAGGCACGTGGTTGTAAGCTATTTCATTTATTTTCTAATGCAAAGTTGATTTCCTTCCCACATTTTTGTTGCGTTAATATCACATATATATTATTGGATTCCTTAGTCACTAATATGGATGTATACATGAATTTATGGTAGCTTTGATGTCTTTGTATGTTTGAATGTTTTATAGGCATACAGGTCCTTCATCAGAGTTACATTCCAGTCATCTCTAATTTTCAGGGAAATTCTTCAACTGAGTTATTCACTCATTTGTTCTGGACCTGAACCATTCGGACAAGAGGAATAGCTTCTGTCCACAGAAGGTGATATATTCCTGATAACAAATTTGGTGACTCCGTTGGGGATAGATCTGTCTTGTTCTTCCTCAGTTTCTGAACTGCTCTTGTCAGAATCCAAGCTCCAGCCTCCCATCTTTGCAGTCAGATCTACATCTGATCTACTGAGGTTTTGGTTTGAAATCTTCGGATCTCTTCAAATTTGATCCACCTTGATTTTCTGTGCTCTGTATTGTTGTTGATTCATCAGTTTTTGTAGATTTTTTGGAATTTCTAACTTAATTTTTCGCTCTCATTGTGTTCTGGGTTGTTATAGACAACCACACATGTGCCTTTGGCAAGAAGCAGTGCCACTTCCTGAGTCCAGTTAGCAATAGGTGGTGCCACTGCCTGAGTATAGTGAGCAGGAAGCGGTTCTGCCTCATAACTGATCTGTCAGCAACTTCATCTGCACGGTGCTAGGTAGGCCTATCCTAGACTTTTATTTTCTCAAATTTTTGCAAAAAAATTGTGATTTTTTGGATTTTGTGTGTTCAGTTGCTTTTGTCTAGACTTGTTTGAACTTGCTTGAGTGATTGAAATATGGAATTTTTATGTGGAAATTGCTCGTTTGTTCAAATAAAAAATCTAGGTTAGATTCATCATTCATTACTTCTTGTAAGTTTTTTTTTTCTTGAAAGGAGTTAGTTGGAAGCTATAGGTCAGATTAGATGTCTACTTGTTATAGAATAGCACTGAAAAGAAAGAATCCATTAGATTAGTTTGCTTGTTTCAATTTCTCGTTAAGTGTGAGAAAGACTTCTTTTTGCTCTAAAAAGAAAATTTGTTGAGATTAGGTCATTTTTTTGTTAAACCTAAGCCATTGGATTCTGATTAGCCTCACAAGTTTTCAGGACTCCTTTGTTCTTTTGTCTCTTTTACATCATTATCTCATCAAAAGGAAAAAGTATCAATAGTTTAAGTTAGGTCTTTCCATGCTTTAGAAAAAATCGAAAGTATAGCTTGCATATGCATATTTGAGTGTTGTTTGGCTTTCTTCTTCATTGGAAAAGAGATCTTACCCTACCTGTGTGCTTTCAAAAAGAGATGATTTGAAGAAAGTGTTGTTTGATTATGTGCTCAAAATTTTTTTTAGTATAGTTGTTTGGGAAGTTTTTGGTCTTAAAGCAAATTGAAAGGAAAAACACTCTTTCTCCTTCCCGTAATTAGGCATACTAAACGGTAAAGTGAATGAACTTGCATTTCATATCTGCATGGTTTTACTTTTCTGTCAAAACCTCATGCATTCACCTAACAATCCACTTTAAAATTAATGGTAGTTATAGGCTTAAAATTTGTATATAAATTTGAGTGCTAGGTTGGAGACGTGTTCGGGCATCGTTAATCGTACGAGCTGTCGTGACTTGTTCACACTACATCCTGGGACCTGTGCGGTTCTTCCACGTACCGTTGGTATATCAAATGACCTTTCATGTACCCTTGAGGTATATAGAAAGGTACTTCATGTACTCGATTTCATATCGAAAGGCCCCTTGTGAATGGTTGTGCATTAGAAAACACTACTACCGATTTGAGCTCCCATGTACCTTAAGTATATCGGGATACCCCACTAGGATACCCTATCTATCTAAGAAAAACCCTTTGGCCATATTGTGTGGAGCAATACACCAAAAACAACATTTGGGGAGACTACTACGCACATACCCTTGTGGTATATCGCGAGTTGCACCTACTTGACAATCTTGGTGAGAGACCGACCATTTGAGCTCATCCTATCATTTGAATTTGCTTAGTGGCCTGTAGCTTGCGTAGGAGAAATTTTTGGTGTGTTTTTTCTTAGCTTTGAAACCCTAGGTTAGAATAGTGACTATGCAATCTGGCTGAGTTTCGTTTGAAATGGTCCAAAATAACACTGCACTTACCACCCAACTTTCCTCCTGTTACAGGAGAAGGTCTTATGGAAGCTAGTGACCAAGGAGCTACAACTACTTCCAATGTGGAAGAGAACCTAGTTGTAGAAATCGAAGACCAATTCACTTCTTACGTTACTCCCTTGGTCCAACAACCTCCTGTCGGTGACACTTCTTTCCATGCTCCTGTGGAAGGTCATGTTGATAGTCCTGTTTGTCTAGATTATTGTCCAGATGCTCCATTTTGGGGAACTACTATGGGACATGCAATTTCTTCATTTGGAGTACGTAGGCCCTCTTATGAACATCCTTCACACAGTGAAGAGGAATATATACAAATTCAATCAGCTATTCAACGTGCACAATATTTTCAAGAGAGAATACAAAGACTAGATACCATCTTAGCAACCCAAATACCTCATAAAGAACCTATGTCATCTCTTCTTCCTCATAATACGGACCCATGGCCAGACGGATATCATTCACTGGCTGATTCTATGAAAACTATTGATCCTGTAGAGACTTCACAACACCCAAGTCAAACTTTTGACCCTACGGTTGCAAATGCTAGGTCTGTTTCTAGTCCCCCTAGATATTCTAGGGCTATGGGGAAACCTTCAACTCCAGTTATATCAGTACCTTATAGTGCTGGGGGAAAACCCCTGACCCGATCTATGTTACCTTCTGGTGGAGTTGTTACTCATAATAGACAGGAATCTAATGCAGGCACATCCACGGTTTACGTTCCTCCTACGAATATAGTTAACGCTCCATTGAGTTTAGGTCAACCCTTAGGGGCACAAACTGTTGTTAATCAAGCTGCTTGGGGGTATGGTCACCCAACAAATCAAGTACCGGTAGGAAATGTCAATTACCAAGCTACCCCTACAGGCATGTCATACCTTGGAATTCCATATCCTGGAAATACGTTTACGCCATGGGGGCAACCCGATTGGTCCTACATTCCAACATTGGGAGGAATACCTATTCATACAGCTGGAGGTGTTAGAGGACCATCGTATGGAGGTCCTCCCCCCATGGGTCCTAGTGGTATTGGGGTTCCCATAGGGCCACCTTATGGAGGCCCTCCCCTCGGGGGCGTCGATGGTCGTCCTCTAAGTGGTCCTAGGGGTCCTAGTGGTCCTGCAGGTCCTGGAGGTATTGGTGGCCTCGTAGGTCCTGGTGGTCCTCCTCCTAATCCTCCTAATGGCCCTAGTGGTCCTAGCATCCCTAACCCTGGAGTTCCATCTTCCAGAGGTTCATTGTCTCATCAGCCTTTTCAACAGCCTGTGTACCAATCCACTTACGGACCTATTGGTGGTTACATGCCTTATCATTATTACCAGTATGTTGAACCGAATTGTCAGTTACCATTCCTATAAAATTTCAACTTGTCTGATTTGTCCAAGTTGATCAAAGACCCCATTCAACACAATCCCGCGTGGCCCCCCATTCCAGTCAAGTTACCATCGGATATCCCAAAATTCGATGGAAAACAGGGAGATGATCCCAAAAATCACGTTACGACTTTCCATCTATGGTGTTTGTTTAATTCCTTGATGGATGATTCTATTCAATTAAGACTCTTCCAGTGCACTTTGACTAGCATGGCCATGAAGTAGTACATCGAACTTCCATGACACTCGTTTGTGGATTTTATTGCTTTGGCAACTGTTTTCCTCACACGCTTTTAGCTACCCATTTGATACGAAATGGGCACAGAACTTTTAACCTCTCTGCATCAAAACACCTCCACACACATTTTAGATCATATTCATGAGTGGAGAAGGTAGAGAAGGCTCATTAAATCTCCTATCCTGGACCAACTCTTAGATGATTGGTTTACGAAGTCTTTGTTGCCACCCATTGCCTAAGATGTGGTTATGGGGGGTGTTGTTACTGAAGAGCAAGCCATTAGTTGTGCACAATATATAGACTTGGTCTATTCCTAGTCTAAAACTTTGTACGACCTCATTCCTCAATCTCCTCAACCCGGCACTAACCCAGCTAAGCCACCTGCAGAAAATCCTGTTGATGGGGTTATTGGTTCAATCCAGCCTCGTTAGTGGTTAAAGATGCCAAACAAACCAATCCTTCCACTCCTGCTCCTTCCAAACCTACGTTTTCCACTGAGGTGAATGCTATTCAAAGTACACAATCATCCGGTAACAAGAAGAAAGGAAAAGGTGAAAACCAGAAACCCAGAAAGAAACAGGAAAACCCCAAACCTATGGCCTCAAAAAATGACAATAAGGGAAAAAGGAAAGCTAAGTATCCCTACTTATTATGTGATGGCGATCATTTAATAAAAGAGTGTCCTTGAAATGATGAAATTAATAAGTTTTTAAAGAGTAACCCTGCACCGAAAATTCTCACTGATCCTTTTCCTTCTCAGCAACAACTGGTAGACCACATGTATAACCAGGGAAATTCAAGTTCCACAGAGGAAATTCAAATGATGTCATCGAAAAATATTAATCTAACAAGTCGAAGTTAGTCATATGACAAACTGGAGGAGAAGAAAATTGAGAAACCTTCTCTTGATAAAGCTCCTTCTACTGGTTCTCCCACATCCTTGTCCAATGGTCCACTAATGATTGAGAAGCCTAATCTCGACATGATTTTGCGTCCACCCAAGAGTACTCTTAGGAAGGTTGTTTTTAACCCTAATTCCTGAGTTGCATAGTTTTATAATGTCATAGAAGACCTAGCTCAGGCACCATGTGTGATTTCTACCTTAGAAGTGCTCGAAAGCTGTCCCATGCAACGAAAAAACTTATTAACCACTTTGGGAGCCATAGACCCGAGTGGCACAAATTTGATTCATTTTAATCCGAAAAAACTTATATCTAGTCTACCTCACCAGCTATATTTTCAAGTCATAACTAGAGTAGTTGGGAAAAAGGTATTTAGGATTGTTCCAGATGAAGGTGCTTCAACCTCTGTTTTGTCTTTGTCCTATTGAAAAGCCATTGGCTCTCCCAAGCTTGTAAAATCACTGACAACACTAAAAGCATTTGATGGAAGAGGTTTCTAGCCCTATGATCTCATGCCAATCCTTTCACTTGAGCTAGGGGGAAAAACTATTTCCATTCAGGGTGAAGTACTGGATGCCCCGTTAGACTACAATATTCTCTTAGGGAGAAACTGGTTTTACGCTATGACCGCTGTCACTTCCACGGTTTTTAGAACCTTCTAGTTTTCGCATTTGGGAAGAATTATAACAATTGATCAAATTGATTTCTGTACGCCAGATGGTACCACTCCTACGAAAAATAATATCCCTTTTCTAGGTTAGTCCCCTCCCCCTTACCAGTCGATTGGGGTAGGGATGTTGAAAGATTCCGCCCTCATGGGCATGTTTCCGTCAACCCCTTCTAGTACAGAAATGGAAACAGTCAATATGATCTCTTCGTTTAATTATGATCCTAAGAGTAAACAAGTTGTTGAGACATCCTCCCTCAACCCGCATGAAGTAGTTTATGATGCCATCCAATCTGTTTCCGATATTCCTACGGATGATCTTCATTTGGTGGCTTCAAATCCTTACCACCTTCCCTACTAGTTATAACCTTTGCTTCCTACTTCATATTATCTCTCCTAGAATTTTCCATCAGACAAGCCTATTTTAGATATTATGAATACAAGTACATCCGTACGGGAGGATCACCACCACAGATCTTCGTTCCTCCCCAATACTAGTTTGGCAGATAATGATTTTGTATCTCTCTTAGGTTATGATATTGTCGAAAATCCTCAAACACCTATCTTGTTGCAATATTCTGAGTCTGAATGAAATTTATGAAACATTACCAAAACGGTTCCAATCGACATATCAGTAAAGTCTGGAACTATTGAAGATGTTCACAAAGGGAAAAATTGTTCAATAAATGAAGCTGAAGAGTATAAAACACTTTTTAAAGAATTTCGAGATATTTTTTCCTGGTCTTATGAAGAAATGCCTGGGATAGATTCATCCATTGTAGTCCACGAGATCAAAACCTATCCTACAGCCAGGCTGGTTAGGCAGAAATTGAGACAATTCCATCCGTGAAAGGCTGCGGCTATCAAAGCCAAAGTCGAAAAACTTTCAATGACAGGATTTATCTATCCTATACCACTAATGAAATGGGTATCGAATATTGTTCCTGTGAACAAAAAGCAGGGTACTATTCGAGTTTGCATCGATTTCTGAGATTTAAATAAAGCTTGTCCCAAGGACAACTTTCCAACTCCACACATCAAGCATATTATCGAAAACTGTGCTAGGAGTGTCATCTTCTCATTTATGGATGGATTTTTTGGCTACAATTAGATTGAGATATTTCCCACCAATCAGCATAAGACGACATTTATATGCCCATGGGGCACCTTTTCCTACAAGAAGTTACCTTTTTGCCTTAATAAAACTGGGGTTACATTCGAGTGTGCCATGTTATATGCGTTTCATGACATTAAGAACAATGTGGAGCCTTACCTTGACAATCTCCCTCTGCATTCACAGCTGTGGGAAGACCATCCTCGACATCTTAGAGACATTTTCTTGATATTTCACCATTACAAAATATGGCTGAACCCACACAAATTTGTTTTTTTTTTTTCCGTTAAGACATGACGTCTCTTAGGATTCATAGTCTCCAAGGATGGTATTCAGATTTATCCCTTAAATATTGCTGCAATACTCACTTTACCTGCCCCAACCAACCTGCTTGAACTCCAAAGTTTGCAAGGGAAGGAAAAATTTATTCATCGTTTTGTTTGTAACTTCACTGAGAAAACACATGGTTATATGCATCTCCTTAAGAAGGATACTCCATTCTTATGGGATGACCAGGCCCAATGAGCCTTTGATAATCTCAAACATGCTCTGAGTCATTCACCTGTCATACACCCCTCGAATTACTCGAAGGATTTTCTCTTGTATGTTGCTTCCTATACTACTACTATCGGTATGGTTTTAGCCCAAGAGGACCAGAATGACCTAGAACACGCAATTTATTACGCAAGTAAGAATATTCTCAATTCTGAAACTCGATATTCACGTGTGGAGAAGCTAGCATTGGCTACAGTAATTGCTGTACAAAAGTTTCATCACTACATCCTGCTTCGCACCACTACTATACTCGCAGACCAAAACCCTATGTACTACATCCTAACTTGTCAGGTTCTAGGGGGAAAATACTCCCTATGGATTGTTATCCTACAAGAGTTTGACTTTGAATTCGCTAAAGCTACTTCAAAGAAGTCATTAGTTTTTTCCAAGATGATGTGTGATCTTCCCTGTGCTTTAATGGATTTTGAGCCCAGTGATTCATTCCCGAATGAATTTCTATTCCTAATAAGCACAACTGACCCATGGTATGGATATTTAATCATTTATCTCTAGAAACAACATTTTCAACCTACTATATCTCGTGAGGATCATCACCGCATTCGTCACCACGCAAAGCACTATCTTATCCTCAATGATAAATTGTATAGACGTGGTATCGATACCATTCTCTGATGATGCCTCACCCATGACGAGGCTGAACAAGTTCTTAAAGACTTCCATTCTAGGGCATGTGGCGGTCATCTTTCTGGGATGGCTACAGCTCAGAAAATCCTGCATGCTGGCTATTTCTGGCCTTCTATTTTTAAATATTGTCATGAGGTTGTTAAGAAATTCCCACCCTATCAACAATTTTACCTGAAAAAGTGCACCCACCCTGCTCCATTACACCACGTCATTGTCGTTGGCCCTTTCACCAAATGGGGGATAGATTTCATGCATTGTAAGACTACCTCAGTTGGGGGCCATGGTTACTTCATAGTAGCTGTGGACTATTTCACTAAGTGGGCTAAGGCTATGCCTACATATGTAGAGGATGGTAAGACTACCACCCTCTTCCTTTTTAACCATGTAATAGCTAGGTTTGGAGTTCCTCAGTCTATTGTCACTGATCATGGATCACATTCCCGAAATCAGATGATGGTAGAGCTAAGTGCTAAGTTGGGTTTTCGCCATGAAAACTTAACCCCCTATTATCCGCAAGGTAATGGTCATGTTGAGGCCATTAACAAATTTTTAAAAACTATGCTATGTCGGATGGTTGGAGATCACAAATCCAACTGGCACTAGACTCTTTTCTCTGCTCTTTGGGCTTATAGAACTTCAGTGAAAACAACAACTAGTTTTACCCCCTTTCAATTAGTATACGGACTAGAAGTTGTCCTACCTATTCAGTGTCAGATTTCGTCTTTGAAACTTGCCATTGAACTTCTCCCTAATACTTCTACTGAGGAAGAAAGGTTTTTATATTTAACCAACCCTGACGAAACTAGACGAGATTCTACCCTGGTTAATGAGGCACATAAGAAACGCATCAAGGTGCGATACGATAAATCTGTTGAACCTCATGTGTTTAATGAAGGTGACCTAGTACTGACTTATGATCAGAGACATGACAAGCTAGGAAAAGGGAAGTTTGAATTGATGTGGTATGGTCCTTTTATCATTTCCAAGGTTTTAGAGAAAGGGACCTACTAGCTCATGGATTATGATGGAGTCCCCTTCAGGAAACCTCGCAATGGGTTGTACCTGAAGAGGCACTATGCCTAGATCATTCATGTATGGTACCTTGTATATATGTACATTATTTGACTTTTCAGTGTGTTTTCTTACTTTCAATATGGTTTTGAGTTTAATGTCTAGACTGTTTATACCATGTTTTGGTTATGCAGATCAGATGGCTTTTTATGGCTTCGCCGATGGGGCTTGCCTTCATACCCCGAACCTTGCTTCAGTTGCTTGGGTTCTCTATTCCCCTGCACATGATCTAGTGATTTCAGGAGTAGTTTGTATTGTTCTTGATACCAACAATATCGTTGAGTATGAAGCAGTCATAGGTCTTTTGAATGAGGTTGTATCCCGGGACATTCATGACTTAGTAGTGTCATGGACTCACAATTGGTGGTTTGTCATTTAAACCAGGTTTACACCATTAGAAACACTATATTACTCTGTATCTATCAGAGGGTATGTTTATTGTAAATGTCATTTGAAGTCATTACTTATAGGTATATCCCTAGGGCAGACAATGCAGTTGCTGATTCATTGGCAAATTATATCCTAGACTGGTATATTGCTCATTCATAGCATGAAAGTTAAACATGGTTCTTAACATTGTAAATAAACAATAAAAACATATAAAACTCATGTAAATACATTTCCCATTTGAAGCATAAACATCAGATGCAAAAGTCTATATATATATATATATATATATATATATATATAATTGTTTTTACAAAAATAGGTCATGAGACCTCATCTGAAGCACTATGGATTTTGGGCAGCACAAAATCATACAAAAAATATGAAGCTATGGCAGCTTTTAGTGATACATCATGTAAGAACTAGTGATGCTCATGGTAGCACATAACAGCCTGCACTACTCTAAGTAGCAGACGACTGAAGTGGCCTGGCACTTTTGCTGTGTGCCTCTGATAGTGCATCAGGAGATCATCAATGGATGCATAGGGTACATCCAAAGTTAACCTCTCTAGGTTCTCCTCCAGCTCTCCCATATGTTCATCATCTCGTTGAACAAATCGAGCTCCCACTTTTTTATCCAGTGGAGATGATCCCCTAGGTTGTGCAGCTCCAACATCTACATGAAAATTGCAAGTCTCGTTACTATAAATAAAAAATAAAAAACATTAAAAGACAAAAAATACAAATATCTATTTTAGGGTTTTGTTTCTTACCCATGTCTCCCCATTGCCCACCAGGTGGAAGTAGTAGGTCAGGGTCACCCTTGAAATCAGTGCCTGCGTAAGCATAATCCTCAACCATGAGGATCTGGTCACTAAGCCATCGAAAGAATGGAGCCCCGAACTTCACCTTCCCTTTGCTTGCTCCTGTACAGGCCATGATCCTGACCCACCTCAGCATACGAGGGTCTCTTGCACTCAGCTCAGTAAAAACCACTTGGGGCCTCAAATGAGGGACCCACTAAAAAACGAGACAGGCTAAGATAGAACCATAGCCAAACTATTTTAGTTCTCCCTACCGACACTTGGTCAGTTGGTACTTAAAGACCAGTAACAATTCCTCTGCCCAGTTGAAAACTATAGGTGCCATATCCTCTATCGCATTAGCATATGTGCCCTAGAATCCTGATGAGGCCCTTGGCTCCCAGCCATCCTCTGCATGGTGAAAAGAAGAGTCCAGAGAGGAACATCCACTACTTCCTTGATGGGAATCTTCTTCCCTGAAGTTCTAGTACTAAGAAGGCAGTGACGGTCAATCAGCTCCTGGGTAGTCACATCCCCTCCGCGAGAACCATTCAATGAAATTAGGGCACCCTGTCTCAATAATATAGTCAAGAAATAGATGTCTTCTACCTCAATGGTCAACACATGTGCCCCCACCTCGATGTATTGTTCTTCTAGGTTCCACATATGGAGTATATATTCTAGCAATCTCTCATGAGACGCCATACTAGGTGTGCAGAAGAATTTGAAGAGGACACAGTTCCTCAATGCGGCTATACATCCTGCATTTCTTTTAGCAAGGGAATCATCTTCATCATGTTGTTGTTCCTTCCATATCACCATTTTCAACCACTGAAAACCTGCCAAAAACCATTAATGGACTAGTTAGAAACATGAACAATCATTAAAATCAATTAAAAACTTGTTTTTTTGCTTATCCAAACATTTTTTCAAGCTCACGACCAACACCACCTGAGCTCTATTTACACAGAGCGGTGGCACTACCTGGGCACGGTTCTCACGGTGCACTGCTTGTCCCATAAGGGGCAAGATCGGTGCCCACATTTTGAGTTTAGGTCCTACCTAAAATGACCCAAAACCCTCCTAAAGTAAAAAATAAATGCTTAAAAATGAAATTTTAGTGTTTTTTCATTTATCTGGCTTTGACAGCGTTCAAATCGGACTGTCGGACCTCCCGGAATCAACAGCTAAAGATCTGGCTCAAAGTTGCTCCAAAATGCTCTTGACAAAGTGTAAATAGTAAAATGTTTTGATTTTTACTATTTGAAATGACTTTTATAGCTATTTTTAGGGGTTTTTAATGTCATTTTAATATTTTAAAATCATTATCCTTATAAAATCCATTCATATGACTCATTAAAAGTCATTTTTCGAGAAATTAATGTTGCTGTTGAGTTTTGCAAGGGTAGAAATGAAAACAGTAAAAGTCTATGGGAAGTTTGTTTTTGACGTTTTCGTACTTCTTAAAAATGGGAAAAGTCCTCAAGCGTTTGTTTCGATACTTTGGTCACGCTCTCAGAACTTAGTATCAAAGTTTCGAGTCTTTTTTCTGATTCTTTTTAGGCTTGTAAAACTGTTTATCATTAAAAAGAGATGTAATGGAGTCTCCTTTAAACTCTTTTCGGCCTCCCTAAATATGAAAATATTGTTGAGTACTTGTCTTCTTCATACTCGTAAAAGTATTTGAAGAGTTGTCTCTCCGACGGTAGGCTATCTCTTTTTCGATTCGGATAGACTATTTTACGAAAAAGGACCCTTTGGAGTTTTCTTTTATCCTCGTTCATACTCTCTGAATATGAACGATGCTGAGTTTGCTTTCATTGGTCTCGTTAAACTAAACAATGAGAGACCCTTTTTGGGGAACAAACCCCTCCTTTCTTAGGTTTGTGAAATATATGGGAATGGACTTGTCTTCGGATGAGCTTAAATGAATGTTTGTGACCCTCTTTGAACTCATAAAAATGAAAAGAGGCACTCATCAATCATGATCGGAGAATTAAGTAAAGGGAATCATTTTGCAAATCCAATGGTAGTTGTTTGTCACCTTTGAACATGGAACTTTTCTTCATATCATTCAATCAATTAGGTATTCATCTGATTTACAAGTCGATCCATTTTCATGAGTCATGTCACTCCTTTTAATTTTTCAAAAGATTGCATTGTCCACTATCGTATTGTGTGTCTGTCTGGTCTATTCATGCTTCCAAATCTTTTCTCGTGCCACCCAAGTTCAAAGGAAGAAAGAAGGTTACCTCTGCAGTTAAAACATCCTTTGTGTCAATCCTATGGTTACATTATCTATGATATTCCAAAACTTTGTTCCAAGTTTTGTGTCGTCAATGTGGGATTCATCATGGCCCTCCTTCGATGAGACTATTACTGTCGACATCAACTCATCATCCAGGAAGTAGTATTAGAAACAAGTTTAGTACCTTGAGATCTGTATGCGTTAATGACAAATCCTCTTGCTATCAACAAAGTTTAACATCATTGGCCTTTGATCGAAATACTCTGCTGGGTGTTCGACACAAAGATATCTATTCATACTCAGTAGATTGTACTAGGGTACCTTGGGAATCATTGACATCAATGGCGATCTCCCTTGCACTTGTTAATGGTTCACCTTATTGACCGGTAATCAAGTGTTTTCTACCATGTTCGACTTTAGAACATTGTAATCACATGGATAGAATCGTACTTTTTGGAAGATGAGACGAAGACCCTGGGTATTTGTTAAGCGCTCATAGCTTGCTCCCTAGGTTGCGATGGAGTATATTGTATGAAGTACCATCCTGGATCCACATTTGTATGGTCATGGCTATGCTCAAATTTGCATCTGTATGACATAGATCTACGTTGTATATCTGGTAGCTATGTCCAAGTTTGAGTCCTCTATCACATGGATCTACGCTATATTCTAGTAGCCATGGTTGTTTACTTCTCTCATGGATCTGTCTTGTATCGGTCTGCAGCCATGATGTGGTTACATCTATTCATGAGTCAAAGTATTGATGTATTGCAAATGCTTGTTCGATGACACTTTTTGATCAAGATGGCTCTTACCTTGAAGTGATAACTTGCTCTATCAAAGCTCTCGCCTATCGTATCCCTCTAGCCTCATGATTTAGGGGGAATTCTGTTACACTCAAAATCTGTCCCCAACATGTGATAGGTTTCCTAACATAGACATTTTCTCTCAAATCCTAAACTTGAAGAGAATCCTGCTCTAGGTGTTGGTTGCAACATACAAAATTACAGCACCGCTCTTACCCTCAAGTGGATAAGCGGTACCGTGTTCAGCACCACCCTAGTTGTATGAGAATTAGGTGGTGCCACCTCCTTTAACCTATGTTGTTGGTGCGGTTCTTACCCATCACCACTATGTCATAAAGAGGTATAAGCGGTGCCCTTGGTAAAAAGTGAAAAAAGGAGGTTTCTCGAGGCTTCTAGAACAAGAGCCTCGTGTCTAACCTTATCCCTACTCACCTGGGTTGGTTAAGGTCGAGATCCCAGTTTGTAGGATCTTATGGCCACCTCACCCACCAATATCTCAACCATTCCTATCCATTTGATCCCTATAAATACAAGCTCATACTCCATGGTTGAGGGGGAGAGAAGAAAAGTAGAGTTATGCTGTTGAATTGATACCCTGGCCTGATCCATCAGAGAGCAATTGTGGAGCAAGTTGGAGCTATTGGGGACAAGGTGCTAGTCTTGTGAAGGAGTACATCGACACTAAGGCACATGGTTGTAATCTCTTTCATTTATTTTCTAATGAAAAGTTGATTTGCTTCCCATATGTTTGTTGCGTTAATCTCACATATATGTTATTGGATTCCTTAGTCACTAATATGGATGTATAGATGATTTTATGGTAGCTTTGATGTCTTTGTAGGTTTGAATGTTTTACAGGTATACAGGTCCTTCATCAGAGTTACATTCTATACGCTTATAACGTTCAGGGAAAGTCTTCAATCGAGATATTCACTCATTTGTTCTGGATCTGAACCATTTATACCAGAGGAACAACTTCTGTTTGTAGAAGGTGATATGTTGGAGCAGGGTCACGTAGCTACAGAAGAAGCTTCTAGTTTAGCGAAGAGATAATTTTTGGCGGAAAGAAGATAAGACAGAGCTACGACGCCGTAGCACGTTTCCAGCTGCAGAGCAGAGCCGGAAACCATGAATTTTAAGATAGAGAAGTCAAGAAAGGCAATGGTACCTGAGCGGCCGAGAAGAGAGAGCTCACCCACTGCATTGAAGGCAGCGGCGGAAGATAGGAGGGCTCAGCGACCCTCATAAAGAAGAAGGAGCAACGAGGCTGAAGCATTGAAGGCGAAGGACAGAAAAGTGAAGCGGTGCACAGTACCCATGATCAGCGCCGGGAAGCATGGAAGACTACAGAGAGCTGTGGTGTAATGGAAAGCGGCTACCTCAAGTACAGATATGGCCGACTGTCACTAGTTAGGGTTTGGGTTACTGTTGGGACAGGCCCACAGTGTTGTAATGGAAATACCTTCGGGCTGCCTATAAAGGGATATATTTTGTATTGTAAAAGGTTGGCATTTTGGGCATTTTAGGCCATCCAGCTAGTCAGGTGACATATAGTTAGCCATTGAGTCTATTAGCTCACAGTTATCTTGTATTGTAATAGAGTTGAGCTCTGGTTCTGTTATTAGCGGTAGCAATCTTACTGTAACCAGTAGCTGGCTTATAGAGTATGCATGTAACGATCTGCAGGGATCAACAGAGAGGGAAGAGTATATTGTAGGAGAGCAATATAGAGAAGAAAAGAGATCTAAGAGAGAAGATCTTGAGCTGCATATGCGGTGTAGCAGAACTGTGTTTTACCTTCCCCCAAGCTATAATAAAAACATAGTTCTGTGGATGTAACTTCCATCCTGGAGGTGAACCATGTTAAAATCAAGTGTTATGTGATTGGTTTATGTGTTATGTTTACTTATGCATTTCTCAGTCATGTCATGGACTTTGTTTACAGTTTAATGAATGAAGGTGTTAATCAATTCACAGTAACATAGAAGGATAAATATAAGTCGAAGTCTTTGGCATGTTGTATGTGGTTCATTTATGCTTTGCGTGAAACAGTCACTAGTCGTAGTATTGAACAGCCTTGTATGTTAAGTATTGCACATCGACATGAGCAACGTTAAGTGCGCTAAGCCGCAGAGGTAGGATATCACAGAGAGGTGATACCGCATCGGCAGAGGAGCTGCAGTGCGCGATACCACAGGTTAAGGACTTAGCGTTGGGCAGGAGTTGTGTGTCGCATGGTGCACGGCGACGCGGTAAGGTTGGAGATATCGTGAGTCAGGGAAAGTGAGCGACATAGAAAAGGACCGCACAATGGTATAAAGGGATATATCGCGGCTAGAAGAGCTGTGAGATGAGGAGATCGCGCGATGTGAGCAGAAGATCGCGCGACGCGCAGAGAAAGAGACCTCGCAGCTAGGGGATATGTGAGCCGCAAGTAGGATCGCCACAGAACCTGTTCCAAGATGCTTGAGTCCTTGGCCAACCCATTAGAATCACTTCGGGTGAGACTTCAGGCCGCTTTGCGGTCTGTCGCCGAAAGGGCCAGTGAGCTAGGGGTGTTGTTGGTTGATTATAGTAAACCCGGGTCTGCCCATCGCAGCCAACAAATGGTTCCATTGCCGGTTTTGAACAACTGAGCGCAAATGTTCTGTTGGCATCCCACTAGAGAAGAGTTTCACCAGTGGCTGGAGTCAAACTTAAGGGAGTTTGCCAAGAAAGAAAATCGGAGCCTTAAATTGAGCATAGAGGACTGGTTACAAAAGCATATCTCTTCAGATATACACGCGATATTTTTTGCAACCTATGGAAACGAGCTTTACGAATGGTTATCAAAGTTGACAGATAGGGACATATTCAAGAAGAAAAGAAACATTGTCTGGACATCGGAGCTGATTCAGACCGTGCAGAGCCACGACAATCCCATCATGAGAGCAGTGGAATTCTGGCTTGCGAGTGTGCTAGAAGGCTTTGTTACAGAATTCACAGTTGACTAGAGAAAAAGCTTCAGCGAGGCTGAGCGGTACTTCTTCAAAGGATATCATGGTAAGTACCTAAAATCTCTAAACTTGTCCATTAAGATGCTGCTAGATGAAAAAGGAGTAATGGACATGATTTCAGATGAGTAAGTAAAGATAGTAATGTCACAAGAGTTTGAAAGTGATTTTGATGACATTGGATGAACATGTAGTGGTAAGAAATATAAAGTATCTTTCGGCTCTCCTGTATTTGGAGATATTTCAGACAATATTAGGCAACCGAGTCCTAGTACCACATAAGAACCAGAGGGGGGTATCCCTTACCATCCCTATACCCCATAGAAATAGACCGGGACTCAGAGTAATCCCATAGGTACTCCATCCAGTAGCTCACAGACAGTACCTACTACCACTACATCACCTTCACCTACACTGCCGAGTGGTAGTAATCCAGTCAATTAGAACCCACCGCAGAGAAATAGAATGGGAGATGATATGAAGCTACCTACCTTTAAGGGTACAGGAGCAGAGGACCTGGAACAGCATTGGTTTCTATGCGAAGCCATGTGGACCATTAAAACAATCAACGACGATAACCTTAAACTTGTACAGTTGGTCACCACACTCAGAGATCGAGATTTAACATGGTACATAAAGTATACCACAGTACCCAAGACACTTGCCCAGGTCAAGAATGCCATGATTAAAGAGTTTAAGAAACCTAAGTCTGAGTCTCAGTGCATAATAGAGCTCAAGGATATTAAGCAGCTACCATCAGAGTCAGTATGGGACTTTGACCAGAAATTCAAATCTCTTATAGACCAAGTAAGCTTTGAGTTTGCGCTGGAGCAGCATAAGGAATGGTTTATTGCAGCACTGCTCCCTCACATCAGATTGCCACTAATGCAGCAGAAAATCCAGACGCAGGATGATGCGTTGGAGATGGCGATGAAGCTAGAAGCTTCACCTTTAGCTAAAACCAGCGCAGGCATGACAACTCTACAGAACCAGTTGGCCAACCTCACGTTACAGATACACGAACTTAAGAAATGGAAAGAGGTTATGCAAGACATATGGTGCTTACGATGTAAAGCACAGGGTCATACCAAAGAAAACCGTCCAGTCTTTGCAGAATATTTAGCATCAGGGGCTCCTAACCCCTTTCCACGAATGCAAGGGCCATGGTGTGAAATATGCAAGACACAAGGACATCAGCCTCAGCAATGCCCTTTGCTTCAGAAGTATGTACAGACACCTAAGAACCTATATTGTGTCTTCTGCAATTCTGTCAGACATGATGAACAGGATTGCCGAGCCTATGATCTCATGTTAGATAGAAAACATGACGTATACAGATTCCAGTCAGAAACACAGGGTCCAGCAGCAGGGCCACAGCCTGATCCGGCTTACGGTGGCCGTGGAGGAGGATTCAGAGGACAAGGCCATGGAGGAGGCTTTGCACGAGGAGAAGGCTTCGGCAGAGGAGAAGGTTTTGGCCATGGTCGTGGACCAATCACTTGTTATAACTGCAGAATTGTAGGACACTATGCTAGGGACTGTCAGAACCCCACTACCACTTGTAACTACTGCAAATCTTATGATCATACCATAGAGGAGTGTCCTACCTTGATAGCTAAGATCAAAGACCCTAAGCCAGCAGTACACCAGAACATCCAGCTTATTGCTGCTAAGCAGGAAGAGCCAGAACCAAGAGTCAATATTGTGACTCGTAGCGGTGTTTCTACTAGTAGGACATCGCAGGAGACCGAAAAGAACATAGGGCAGGAGTGGGTGCTCAGAGCTCCTAGTAAAGAAACATCATTCGACCTGCAGAAGAATAAAGAGACATTTCACGAAGCCAAGGCTTCCTTTGATGAACCTACGCAATCAGGATCGTAGGTACCGCCATCTAGGGGCGTACCGTAGCAAGCACCTTGTGGCGTTAGCCCTGAACAGATACCACAGGCTACCACATCGGGAAGATGCAACGAGGATGAATCGATAGGAAGTGTACAATCCTTCCTGAGCAGTTGCTTGAAACTCATGAGAAATGAAAAAGCTATCGATGAGCTACAACACATCATAGATCAGTGTCAGCAACCTTCTCTCTCGGGCAGTGCACACCACGCTGTTCATAATATTACAGGACATGCAAGGACCGGAAGAGAGATGAAGGTCACAGCACAGATTGGAGAATTTGAAATGGATGAGGTCGTCTTAGATCTAGGATCAGAGGTGAATGTTCTAACTAAGCAGACATGGGAACAGATGGGTAGCCCTCAGTTAGTCAGATCCCCTATCCACCTAAGATTAGCTAACCAGCAGCGAGTATCACCATTGGGTCGACTGCCGCAGGTACCAGTTGACAATGACAGAGTTCGCAGTTTTGCAGACTTCGAGGTTATAGAAATCATTGGCGGCAGTCGACCGTATCCAGAATTATTAAGTATTGATTGGGCGATCGGTAGCAAGGCTGTCATCGACCTAAAGAGAAGACAAATGAACTTTGAGGATGCACAGATTCGGGTCATCGTGCCATTGGATCCTCACCAGGGTCCTAGATACATTGAACCTATCTGAGCAGAGGAGGAGGCACATAACATGGATAGTCTCTACCAGATGACTGCGAACCAGAACGACTACATCAATCCAACCGCAGAGGGGAACATTAGTTGGCGATGCAATAGCTCATGCGCATCGGATTTCGATGTTGGTCTAGAGAACTGGTAGAACAGACTTTACAAAGTCTCAGCGCACAGATGTGCGTTTATGAGTAAGTCACTGCGATGGATTGGCGCAGAGATCACTGAGATTCCATCATATCATGGTCTGACAGATATCAAGGACTTCCTTGAGCAGTTTGAGCAACAGATTCCTTACGAGCAGAGGATCGCAGCTATGGACCTCGCAGTACGAGCCACACCTGCAAGATGGTGGTATGCGCATAAAGAGAATATCGCATCATGGGATGATATTAAATGATTGATGGCGATCAGATTTCCTGTCGACAGAGAGTATGTCCAGTGGAAGTACACAGGAGAAACTGATCCCAGGGCACACATTCAGACATGCGAACAGAACTGGTCGAACATTCCCAAGGACGAATGGGTTCACAGATTCATTCACACATTGGACACAGTTCCAAGGAACTGGTACACAGAGACCGAGTTGCACAAGGGGACAACCACATGGTCACTTATGACAGATAGTTTCCTACTCATCTTCGCATTTGAATCAGAACATCCAAGTGTTGCTCAGGCCCTAGACATAATCAAGATCAAGATATTTGAGGATTGTACCATCTCAGTGCAGGCTCAACCTGAGTGGGCCATCCAGTTGCAAGCCGCGCTTGAGTGCTATAATTTCGCAGCAAAGTCAGACAATGAAGATAAGGATGAGGATGAGGATCCTCGCAACACCAACATTCCAGAGTCAGAAGGGACTCATGATGTTGGGGGACCACAGTTAGAGATTCCAGCAATCACCGAACCCATCAAGATTAAAAAGATCAATATTAGCATAGACGCAGAACCTAAGTTTGCCTCTATTGGAGACTATTGGAACGATGAAACAGTCGGACAGATTGCAGATTTGTTACATGACTATCAGGACCTCTTTCCCACCAATTTCACAGAAATGAAGGGAATAGTTGGAGACCTGGGAGTTATGAGGATACCATTGAAGGAGGATGCTAGACCAGTCAAGCAGCGCCCATATAGATGGAATCCACGCTACAAAGAAAAAGTAAAGGATGAAATCGATAAGATGCTAGCAGTAGGCATCATTGAGCCGGTAGAAGAAAGTGAATGGGTTAGCCCCATGGTCGTGCAAGAGAAGAAAACAAAAGGGGACATCAGGATCTGTGTCAATCTGCAAAAGCTCAACGATGCATCGCTTCATGATCCATTTCCGACACCGTTCACTGATGAGATATTAGACAACGTGGGAAGACAGGAGGTCTACTCCTTCACTGATGGATTTTCAGGCTACCATCAGATCAGAATAAATCCAGAAGATCGATCCAAGACCACCTTTGCAACAGAATGGGGCTCGTTCCAGTATACGGTAATGCCCTTTGGTCTTAAGAATGCACCAGCTATATTTTCTAGAGTAGTAGTTGCTGTATTTAAAGAATACATTCATCAATTCTTAGAAGTATATTTTGATGATTGGACTATATTTGGACTAATCGACAAGCATATAAGAGACTTAAGATTGATGTTAGAGAAATGTAGGCAGTACCAAATTTCTCTAAACTTGAAGAAATGTATATTTTGTGCACCATTTGGTATTTTGTTGGGTCACATTGTTTGCAGACAAGGCTTGATGGTAGATCCCGTGAAGATCACCATCATTGTAAATCTTCCAGCACCCAACTCAGTCAAGCAACTGAGGACAGTACTTGGTCATACTGGGTACTACAAAAATTTCATCAAGGGCTACGCAAAGATTATAGCACCAATGGAGAAATTGCTAAAGAAAGATGTAAAATTCCTATGGAATGAGGAATGTCAGCAGAGTCTAGACACACTTAAAGAGAAGATGGTTATAGCACCCATCCTAGTATTTCCCGACTGGACTAAGCCATTTCATGTACATGTGGATGCGTCTGGCATTGCACTAGGGGTTGTTTTAACACAACCAGGAGAAGGAGATATTGACCATCCCATCGCATATTCCAGCAGAAAGCTATCGACAGCAGAAAAGAACTACACCACAACAGAAAGAGAAGGCCTATCTATGGTGTACGCGCTACAGAAGTTCAGGCACTACCTATCGGGTGCCCCATTCAAGATGTTTACTGACCATTTCTCCTTGAAGTATCTGGTCAATAAGCCAGTGTTAGGGGGGAGAATCTGCAGATGGTTACTCCTCTTTCAGGAGTATGATTTTGAAATCATCATGAAACTAGGCAGACTGAATGCCGGACCTGATCATCTGTCACGGATAGACTCAGGAGAAGAGCCAAGTAACCTAGACGACAATCTTCCAGATGCACCGTTGTTTTCTGTCCAGATCACAGATGAGTACTATGCCGATATTATTCAATTTCTCACTACAGGAGTAGCACCTGATGAGTTTACTAAGCAGCAAAAGAAGCAGTTGGTTGTTAAAGCAGCAAACTTCACCCTCATTGCAGGACACCTATACAAGTTAGGTCCAGATGAATTTCTGCGCTGATGTGTGATGCCGCATGAAAAAGACGCTATTATCAGAGAGGCGCATTCAGGAACCGCAGGAGGTCATTTCGCAGGAAAGCCGACTGTGCAGAAAATCCTGGAGGCAGGATTATGGTTGCCTACGTTGCATAAGGACACCACGGACTTTTGCAGATGCTACGATATCTTCCAAAGGGTAGGAAAACCCTCACGATGCAATGAAATGCCGCTGCGACCGTAGGTCACACTGCGTGCATTCGACAAATGGGCTATAGATTTTGTGGGTCCTATCAACCCACCAGGAAAGCGCACTGGTGCGAGATATATTATCACTGGAACAGAGTACCTCACCAGATGGGCAGAGGCCAAAGTAGTAAGAAATTGTGATGCTGCTACAGCCACACAGTTCCTTTTTGAAAACATCATCAGTAGATTTGGATGCCCAGTAATTTTGATGAGTGATCAAGGCACACATTTCTTGAACAACACTATTGAGGCATTGATAGTAGAATTCCAGATTCAACACCATAAGAGCACTCCCTACCACCCACAGGCTAATGGTACGGTGGAGGCCTTTAATAAGGTTTTAGAAAATGCTCTTACTAAGATCTGCAATAGCCAAAGGAATGATTGGGACCTCAGAGTTAACGTTGTATTATGGGCGTACAGGACCACATGCAAGAAACTTATGGACACACACCTTTCAGCTTGGTGTATGGACAGGAGGCTGTTATGCATATGGAGTATATTCTTCCTAGTCAAAGAATCACTCAGATTACCGGGATGACTGATACAGACACAGTGGAGGAAAGGCTAGCACAACTGCTTGCCTTAGAAGAAGATAGATTCATCTTCGGATTCCATCAGAAAGTGCAGAAGGCACGAGAAAAATCTTGGCATGATAGACACATTAAGAATAAGACTTTCCAGATCGGAGACCTAGTGCTCCTCTATGACAGCAAATTCATTAAGTTTCCAGGAAAGTTCAAGACGCATTGGCTGGGGCCATATCAGATACAGCAAGTCACAGAGGGAGGTGCCGTTCAGCTCAGCCAGCTGAATGGGGAGCTTCTTCCCACATGGATTAATGGCAGTAGGATTAAGCTCCATAGTGATAGCCACCTCGCCTCTCAGCCCTATCTTAGCCAGTTTATGGTGGTGCAGATGTCCAGTGTAGTTGAAAGGAGGCATCGCACCGAGAACTAGTCTACACCGGCAGGTATTATTCTAAGTATGAGGAATCGCATCAGGTTGGTTCATTTAAAAAAAAAAAAGGTAATATTGTTTTACGCAGGTGATGCGGAGTCGCATCGCGGCAGTGCGATTTTTCCCTGTGCCACGTACTCAGTTTTGCAACCGACAAAGGGCCAGTCAAGTCAGCATCTGACAGGTAGTTAATGAGGAAATGACCAATATATCTTACCATAGATTTGGCAGCAGTATAATAAATTTTTTCAGATTTGGTAAATCTCTGACGAGACCAGCGCCTGTACACACACGTTTCGAGGGAAATTTGATCGGATTTCCTCATTTATTAAGGATCAGATGACGGGTGTGGTCTTGTCCAGGCATTGATGACGACCGACGGGTTCAGTCTAGATGACCGTTGCGTCCGAGATTATCGTATTGGGTATAAAAGTAGAAAGTATTCAATTGGGACGATTACGTTTGTAGAAAAATCGAGAGCTATAGAGTAAGTTGTTACGAATTCCCTATGAAGAGCTAAGTTTGTTACAGAGTGCTATGATTTTCAGAAGTTGCAGCCAGTGCATGTCCACCAGTTTTCACTGAGTGGGTTATGTCCGAGGATGAACCTATAGAAAACATTTTGAGAAGGTTTCAATGTCACGGCCTTGCAGGAGCTATGATGGCGCCATCTAAGGGTGCTCCTCCAAGTTCGTCACAACCCAGACAACAACCACAGACGAGGAGCCAATCTCAGGTCAATGATGAATCCGGTTCATAGCAGGAGGAAGAAGTTCATAGCACAACAGACTACATGATACCACGAGCTGAAGGCGCACCAGAGGTAAGAATTCCTAAGAATGCTAGGTATACTGTTCCCATACCACCCATTGATTCTCGAGTAAAGGAAAATGGAGATCTAGTAGGATATGCTGCTGTTGTTAAATTTCTAGATTATAACCTGGGAGACGGTAAGACATATCCTCAGTTCAAGCTGGACAACTATCTAAAGATTGAGAAGAACCCAAGGACAGGGAGAGATGAATATGTTCCCCTGCCACATGTCCATATTCTTGAGCGGTCAGGTCTGCTCAATTTGCTGATATTACCTCATTTTGGATGGGGTGCAGAGGTTAATGTCGTGGTGCACATTTTACTTTCTTGTGTACACGGAGGGTACCTCTGGCTAGGCAGCAAGGTCGACCTGAACGTCGATTTGATACATCGTATCACCGACCTGTCCAAGACGGGTAAACACCTTGATATACAGACAATAGGAAAAACCAAGGACTCCAAGTTACCACAAGCCCTAGTAACTAAGTATCAGCTACAGAGACGAGGACGGGCTTATGACATTTCAAGCATAACAAATGAGACACTTAGATTCACCGCCAGTCTGCTTGCGGGCATACTGCTAACCAAGGTTCGACCAAAGGAAGTTACAGGATCCATAATTCACCTTGCCATACAGGTCACAGAGGGGGAAGAGTTCAATTGGTCTCTATTCTTATTAAATATGCTTCAAGTAGATTTCTTGGAAGCTCAGGATGAAGAAAACCACCCTTTCCATTTCTCGTGGTTGCTTATACTTTGCGCATTTGTCAGATGGAAGGAGTCATCCCATACCCAGTTTCCGCAGATAGCAGGTGGCGCGCCCAGAGGAGTGTGCTATGCCAGCTTATGGGAGACCAACAGCCCAGCCAAGAAAACGATCAATACGATGGTATTCCATGACTACTATAAGCTGTTGATGAAGGTCATTCAAGAGACACCACGGCTCAACACAGAGACTGTGGACATATACGATAGCCAGCTTAATTTTATGGTAGACAGCCGCTTAATCTATCTACGACCGAAAAGGACTAAGCGGGATGATTGGGATCCTGGATCATTTAGGATGATAGCACGGGACGTCGAAGGAGTCACAAGAGACTTCGATGACCAATGGAAGCAGGAATATGAAGATACCGCACCACTATCATCAGACACTGCATAGACAGAACCCCGGGACAAGGACAAAGACAAAACAGACACCCAGATGCAATCTTCAACAGAAGCACCACTACCAGGGGAAAAGAGGAAAACTTCACAGCAAGTGCCATCAGAGGCATAAACAACAAAGAATAGAGAAGAAGGGCCACCAGAGACACAATAGAAGAAAAAAACAGAAAACCTCAAAGCCATTTCTGAAGACTGCATTGACAGACGATGACTATGAACTCATCGCAACAAGGACGTGTGACACATTGAAGGACTCACTTGACGCGATGAAGGAGTCGCAGGAAAAGAGACAGAGTGCAGTAGAAAAGCAGCTTCTAGAATTAAAAATAATTACAGAGAAGACTGCCATGAGGTACATTCCACCGGTAAAGGCGACCGCCGGAGAAACTTCAACATCGTCGATGTCCCGCGAGGAAAGCTTAGCAAAAGATCGCCTCAATGAAGGAGAATCCGATTCCCTGGGACAATGAAGGACCCACTGGCTCAGTTTAGACAACCCATCGAGGTTAACCTTGCAGAGTTTCATATTGATCAGTTGCATATGATCCAGCAGTAGCTAGGCGCAGAGCTCAGGAGTAGAGAGCTCGAGACTTACAAACAGAATACACAGCTGAAGCAACAGAATGCAGCACTTGCTATCAATGTTCAGAAAAGGGCAGATGAAGTACAAACATATGAGGAAAGAGAGAAAGATCTTTCTCAAGTTTTGCAGAGCATTACATTGGAACTGCCCCAATGTAACATTGAGTTCGCCTTACTAGTTCTGCAGAAGCTAAGAAGAGTAGCAGACAGAGCAAAGGCTCTGGAAGAAACCATGGCTAGGATGGACGAAGTAGTGGTTAAGATGAAGGCAGACCACGAAGTGCAGATCGCTGAGCTTGAGGCTCGCATACGAGACACCTCCCAGGCATACCAGAAAGCGCGAGTAGAAGCCCTTCGACTCACTTCTGCACAGATGCAATCTCGCATCGACAAAGCACGGTTAGTACTAACCGATGCGACGAACACATGGGCCGAGTTAGATGAGCCGCCGGAGAAAGTAGAAATCCAGCAAAGTATTCAGCAGATAGAGAGTACTGCAGCAGCAATGAAAGAAGAAATTAAGGGCTTAGTATCTCTTCAAAATATGAGGAAGACAAAGGAGATGAACTCCTTGTAGCAGGAAGCACAGCAATTAAGAACAAAGGAGATACACATTAATGACCTGCCTCAACCATACCAAGAGAAAATCGCAGAGATAGTCGATACGGTTGAACAGAAAATGAAGGATTTCACTACCACCAGAGAGGAAACTGACGGCACAGAAGACACCAGTATTAGTCAAGATTTGCTTGACTCGGCACAAGAGCGTGTCGAAGTGATGCAGAAGGAAGTCGTAGGACTTCGAGACAAGTTGCAGAGGACTTCGCAGGAAGCCAAGACAAAGCTACAGCAGGAGAATCCCGCTGGAAGTGGCTCGAGGACGAGCCACAAGTAAGTGTTAGGGGACTGTTGGAGCAGGGTCCCGCAGCTACAGAAGAAGCTGCTAGTTTAGCGGAGAGATAAGTTTTGGCAGAAAGAAGATAAGACAGAGCTACGACGCTGTAGCACGTTTCCAACTGCAGAGCAGAGCCGGAAACCATGACTTTTAAGATAGAAAAGTCAAGAAAGGCAACGGTACCTGAGCGGCCGAGAAGAGAGAGCTCACCCACTGCATTGAAGGCAGCGGCGGAAGACAGGAGGGCTCAGCGACCCTCATAAAGGATAAGGAGCAACGAGGCTGAAGCATTGAAGGCGAAGGACAGAAAAGTGAAGCGGTGCACAGTACCCATGATCAGCGCCGGGAAGCATGGAAGACTGCAGAGAGCTGTGGTGTGACGGAAAGTGGCTACCTCAAGTACAGATATGGCCAACTATCACTAGTTAAGGTTTGGGTTACTGTTGGGACAGGCCCACAGTGTTGTAATGGCAAGACCTTCGGGCTGCCTATAAAGGGATATATTTTGTATTGTAAAAGGTTGGCATTTTGGGCATTTTAGGCCATCCAGCTAGTCGGGTAACATATAGTTAGCCATTGAGTCTGTTAGCTCATAGTTATCTTGTATTGTAATAGAGTTGAGCTCTGGTTCTGTTATTAGTGGTAGCAATCTTACTGTAACCAGTAGCTGGCTTATAGAGTATGCATGTAACGATCCGTAGGGATCGACAGAGAGGGAAGAGTATATTGTAGTAGAGCAATATAGAGAAGAAAAGAGATCTAAGAGAGAAGATATTGAGCTGCATATGCGGTGCAGCAGAACTGTGTTTTACCTTCCCCCGAGCTATAATAAAAACATAGTTCTGTGGACGTAACCTCCATCCTGGAGGTGAACCACGTTAAAATCAAGTGTTATGTGATTGGTTTATGTGTTATGTTTACTTATCCATTTCTCAGTCATGTCATGGAATTTGTTTACAGTTTAATGAATGAAGGTGTTAATCAGTTCACAGTAACATAGAAGGATAAATATAAGTCGAAGTCTTTGGCATGTTGTATGTGGTTCATTTATGCTTTGCGTGAAACAGTCACTAGTTGTAGTATTGAACAGCCTTGTATGTTAAGTCTTGCACATCGACACGAGCAACGCTAAGTGCGCTAAGCCATGGAGGTAGGATATCATAGAGAGGTGATACCGCATCGGCAGAGGAGCTGCGGTGCGCGATACCGCAGGTTAAGGACTTAGCGTTGGGCAGGAGCTGTGTGTTGCACGGTGCACGGCGACGCAGTAAGGTTGGAGATATCGCGAGTCAGGGAAAGTGCGTGACGTAGAAAAGGTCTGCACGATGGTATAAAGGAATATCTCACAGCTAGAAGAGCTGCGAGACGAGGAGATCGCGCGACGCGAGCAGAAGATCACGCGACGCACAGAGAAAGAGACCTTGCAGCTAGGGGAACTGCGAGCCGCAAGTAGGATCACCATAGAACCTGGTCCAAGATGCTTGAGTCCTTGGCCAACCCATTAGAATCACTTCGGGTGAGACTTCAGGCCGCTTTGCGGTCTGTTGCCGAAAGGGCCAGTGGGATAGGGGTGTTGTTGGTTGATTATAGTAAACCTGGGTCTGCCCATCGTAGCCAACATGATATATTATTGATAACACAAGCTTTAATCGATCAATCTGAATACCATCCTTAGAAACCACAAATCCTAAGAGACGTCCTATCTCAACGCAAAAAACACATTTGTGTGGGTTCAGCCGTATTTTGTAATGGAAACATCTCAGGAAAATGTCTCTAAGATGTTGAGGATGGTCTTCCTGTTGCGGTGAATGCATAGGGAGATCATCGAGGTACAGCTCCATGATGTTCTTAATGTCGTGAAATGCATAGGACATAGCGCGATGAAATGTGGCCCCAGCGTTCTTAAGACCAAAGGGTAACTTCCTGTAGGCAAGGGTTTCCCATGGGAATATAAATGACGTCTTATGCTGATCGGAGGGAAATATCTCAATCTTATTGTAGCTAAAAAAGCCATCCATAAATGAGAATATGACACTCCCAACAAAGTTATCGATAATCTGATCGATGTGTGGAGTCAGAAAGTTGTCCTTAGGACAAGATTTATTCAGATCTCGAAATCAATACAGACTCAAATAGTTCCTTGCTTTTTATTCACAGGAACGATGTTCGATATCCATTCCATCAGGGGTACAGGATAAATGAATCCTGCCTTCAGAAGTTTATCAACTTCGGCTTTGATAGCCGCAGCCTTCTGCGGATGGACTTGTCTCAATTTCTACCTAACTGGTCTGGCTGTAGGATAGGTTTTGATCTCATGGACTACAATATATGGATCTATCCCAAGCATTTCTTCGTAAGACCAGGAAAAAATGTCTCGAAACTCTTTAAAAAGTGTTCTATACTCTTCAGTTTCGTCTATTGAACAGTTTTTCCCTATGTGAACATGTTCAATAGTTCCAAGCTTAATCGATATGTCATTTGGAGCCATTTTGGTAATGTTGCATAAATTGCCTTCAGACTCAGAATCTTGCAACAAGACAGGTGTTTGCAGATCATAGACAATATCAGTACCCAAGAGAGATACAAAATCATTTTCTGTCGAACTGGTATTGGGGAGGAACAAGGATCTGTGATGGTGATCCTCCCATACTGATTCATTCATATTCATAATCTCTATAATAGACTCATCTGACGGAAAAGTATAGGAGAGATTATCCAAAATAGGAAGCAGAGGTTCTAACTAGTAGGGCAGGTGGTAAGGATACGAAGCCACAAGATGAAGATCATCTGTAGGAACATCAGGAAAAGATTGGATGGCATCATAAACTGCTTCATGCGAGCTGAGGGAGGATGTCTCAGCAACTTGTTTACCCTTAGGATCATAGATAAATGAAGATATCATATTAACTGTTGTTGTTTCTGTGCTAGAAGGGGCTGATGGAAACACACCCATGAGGGCGGAGTCCTTCAACATCCCTACCCCAATCGACTGAATTTCCCTGGTTAGACATGTGGTCTACCCGTTGTTGCTGAGAAGGAAAAGGATCGATAAGAACTGTTGGTGTGGGGTTACTCTTTAAAAACTTATTAATTTCATCACGTCGGGGGCAGTCCTTCGTGAAATGATCACCACCACACAATAGGAAGGGATATTTACCTTTTATTTTTTGTTTATTGTCATTCTCCAGGGCCGTAGGTTTGAGATTTTCCTGTTGGTTTTTGGGTTTCTTTTTTTTACCTTTTCCCTTCTTCTTACTACCAGATGATTACATATTTTGTTAGCATGAATATAGCACCTTCTGCAGACAGAAGCTGTTCCTCTGGTTTGAATGGTTCAGATCCAGAACAAATGAGTAACAACTAGGTTGAATACTTTCCTTGAAAGCTATAGATGGATGGAATAAAACTCTAATGAAGGACCTGTAGACCTACAGAAGCACATCAAACATACAACAACATCAAAGATACCAGGAAACTATCCATAGATCCATATTAGTGACTAAGGAATCCAATAATATATATGTGAGATTTAAACACAACAGATATATGGGAAGGAAATCAACTTTGCATTAATAGATGAATGAAAGAGCTTACAACCATTTTTCCTTAGTGTCGATGCACTCCTTCACAAGACTAGCACCTCATCCCCAATAGCTCCAACTTTCTCCTCTATGCTCTCTAATGGATTAGGCCAGGATGTTAATTCAGCAACATAACTTCACTTCTTTCTTCTCCCTCTCAACCATGGAGTATGAGCTTGTATTTATAGGGCTCAAAGGGATAGAAACGGTTTAGAAATTGGTGGGTGAGTTGGCCATGGGATCCTCAAAGGAGGGATCTCGAGCTTAACTGACCTAGGTGAGTAGGGATAAGGCTAGACACGAGGCTTTTGTTCTAGAAGCTTCGTGAAACCTCCATTGTTTTCACTTTTTACCAAGGGCACCGCTTATACTCCTTTATGACAGAGCTACGAAGGGTGAGAACCGCACCAACAAAAGAGGTTAAAGGTGGTGGCACTGCCTTGTTTCCACATAACTTGGGCGGTGCTGCATAAGGTACCATTTATCTGCTTGAGGGTAAGAGCGGTTGTTATCACTCCAGGAAACTACCTAGGGTTATAAGCTAGGTATGCCTGGTAACTTAAGAAATTATGTTTTTGTGTTTTTGTAAAGGTGGATCAATGGGACAACTCAATCCGAGTATGGCATTCAGACATTCAGAATGGTAAACAAATAAAACAGTGCTCTCAAGAGTTGATTAATCAGCAGATAACTTTAAAGATGGATGAAGAAAAGAATGTAACTAAACCAGTACAGAGTAGGGTTCAAGAGACATCCAAGAAACTAATATTAGGCTATGAGCTAAACAATGGAAAAGCAACCATTCAAAGCTAGACAACACAGATAATAGTGAAAGGGAATATGGAAAGCTGACATCAAAACTGAAAGAAACCTGTGATCTGTATTAGCATAAAGAAGACTGAGTACATTAGCAGATTACTCTATCCAAAATCAAACCCTTAGCTCAGTCTCGGTACTTAGGCTTTATAGCCTTTACAAAATATTCTACAGATCCTAAAAACATGGATCTGTTGAGTTAACTAAAACACTAACTCGACAGCAAATGCAAAAAGATAGGGACTGGTCCCTAAAATTAAGGAAATGACAATGAGTTGGTCTTCTTTCTAGTGCTCGATGGTTGATGAAGTGAAGTTAGCCTCCCAAGGCTCGATGGACTTTGATTGGAACATAACAGAAACGCTCTTGATCATGTGGCACTTGAACTTAGAGTTGTTTCCTCAAAAATATGCTTAAAATTAGCAAAAACGCCCACTTGAATTAGATCTCGTTTAAAATCCCTTTGGATACTGATAGGACAATTCATAATCCATTTGTTTTGATCGGCCTCTTGCCATTTCATCTAACACATCCGATATCTGGGCGAAAATTAAAGGAAACTGTGAAAACAGGCTTTCAGCAGCTAACTCTTCTGCCGATTTCGTGCCTTAGCTGCCGAAAGTCAGCCCTTTCGGCAGCTAATGAGCTATGTGAGGCTCGCCTAAGCTGCCGAAAGCTAAAAACTGTCCAAAATTTTTAGAATAACAAAAGACGCTGTCCTGCAAGCTCTTGACCAGTCTCTAGGATTTCTTTGAAGCTGCTCCCCTTGATCTAGTCGATCTTTTGACTCCTGATTATTTGGTCTGTTTATTGCCAATAATTTTGACAGAAGCAACCTATCATTCTCCTCGTGGCATCTTTGTATGCGGCCTGATGGTTGTGTTTTATCTCCTTTATTTGCTGAGTAGAATCCCATGTGCATCGGGTTATGAAAATAAATAACTCATGATGAAGAAAAGGAAATGGCGCTCAGTGTCAAGCTTTGAATATCTTATTTGTTGAAAAGTTTCTACACGTCATTTCTGCCACGAATTAACTTTTCCACATCACATGATGGAGTGTTCGGACTGTTCTATTCTCCATGTCTGCCTTCCTAATTTGTGTGCTCCTCACAGTCAAATCCCATAACAGCCCGAGAATATCAAAATGTTTCAGTAGCAATTTCTCAATCCACTACAATAATGAGCAAGCAATGCACCATCAATCTTTCCTTTCGGCGGTTACAACAAGATCGTTTGATGATTTGATGAGTACGAATAAATCTTTGATTTTTGCACATGGATATGTTTTCGGCAGCTAAAGTCATTCTGGCAAACTTTATTAGCTGCCGAAACTGGCCTGTTTCGGCAGTTAAGTAAACTTCCATAGACTTAGTTAACTGCCGAAAGCTGAGATTTTGAATTTTGAAGGCCATGGCTCACAGAAATAATTTTTTTGATCCATTCTATCACCCAAAATGACGGTGGTCATTTTGGGAGATAACATCTGGCTCCTACTCGGGGATGGAATCCTCCCAGTGAGGTTCCGAAGAACAAGTAGTTCCAGTAGCCTTTAGCATTGGGCATGGAGTCATTAATCCTGTATCACTGATACCTCTGCAAACCTGTATCCCATCTGTAGCTTACATGCAACATGCTCTGCTTATTCAACAACAACTAAAAAATGATCTACGCGCTCTTATAAAAGAGCTTATTGTCCTATCTACTCCTACACTAACTAATAGGAGCAGAATGATCAAGTAACACTGGATTTCCAATGCAGCCATGTCAGAAAATGGTTTACAGTCATCATGATAGATCTTGACCCGAACCATAATGGACATGATATCATGCAGTAAAGAGGTTTAAACAGATGATAAAGATAGTCTCCTTCTGAAAGAAATATCTTAACATCTATGCTGCTGATGGAATCCAAAAGGTCAACAATAGGGTCTTTAAAATCATAAAACAATACCTCTTTGAGCTGCTGCTCCAGCTGCTCTTCGTTTTCTTCGCAAGACTTAATGATGAATGAAAACCGCTTGATCTCTACTAGAGGAAAATGCAAACTGAATTTCTGATCTGAACCATTTTGCTGCCCTTTATGCAAATGTCTGCTGCATTCTGTCTTTTTCAGCAAGTCTGGAAAATGCGGGACGCTCATAGCATGCGCTGCTACAACATCAACACATACATGATCAGGATTCTCGTGTTCTAGCTGAAAATTAAACAGCCCTTGCAAATCTGGAAATGGTAAGCTGTCCTCTTCAGTTTCTACAGATTTGAAACTGTCACTTGCTGATATGTCACTCTGTTCAACATCTTCAAGGTTTTCAAAGATAAAAACTTGATCTTCATGACAACATACATCAGTAGGTGCATTTGATATGATGTCAAAAGCATCACTAAGGTTATCATGGGGTGAATCACTGATCTCCTGATCATGATGAATAGCATCCTCTACAGCAACATATTCTTTACAAATGTCGGGATCTTTATACAATAAACTAAACTCATGACAACATTCTGGATAAAGAAGATCAGTTGAAAACTTTGTTTTGCAAAATAAATGGAAGGCAGCATGAAATTCAGCCAAAGAGCTGATACTTGCTCTGGGAAGAGACTGACACCAATGAAGAGCAATCCCCTCTAATGAAAAACAGAAAAGCCAGATCTGAATATCCTCATGCACTATCTGCAACCGATGCATATAGTCATGAAAGTCCAGCAGATGTTCAGCTGGTACTTCCCACTCTTCACCTCGAAATCTAGGAAGACTGTTCTCCCATTCATCTCTAGCAGGTACTTGATTAGGAAAACCAGTAATGCTTGAAAAATCACAGAACGCATACCTCTTGGCTAAGATTCTGTTCATGTCATACCAGTGGAGTCACCAACAGATTCTGAACAATGGAGTTGCCAATGAGTTCGTCCTTCATGGAGTCGCCAGATAGATGATTATAACCAATAAGTGTCTACCCCTTGTCTATCATCAAAGAGTAGATCTATGTCGTCTCCCAGGAAGATCAGCTTCTCAACTCGCTCCCCGGCAACGGCGCCAATTTGTTATCACTCCAAGAAACTACCTAGGGTTATAAGCTAGGTATGCCTGGTAACTTAAGAAATTATGTTTTTGTGTTTTTGTAAAGGTGGATCAATGGGACAACTCAATCCGAGTATGGCATTCAGACATTCAGAATGGTAAACAAATAAAACAGTGCTCTCAAGAGTTGATTAATCAGCAGATAACTTTAAAGATGGATGAAGAAAAGAATGTAACTAAACCAGTACAGAGTAGGGTTCAAGAGACATCCAAGAAACTAATATCAGGCTATGATCTAAACAATGGAAAAGCAACCATTCAAAGCTAGACAACACAGATAATAGTGAAAAGGAATATGGAAAGCTGATATCAAAACTGAAAGAAACCTGTGATCTGTATTAGCATAAAGAAGACTAAGTACAATAGCAGATTACTCTATCCAAAATCGAACCCTTGGCTCAGTCTCAGTACTTAGGCTTTATAGCCTTTACAAAATATTCTACGGATCCTAAAAACATGGATCTGTTGAGTTAACTAAAACACTAACTGGACAGCAAATGCAAAAAGATAGGGACTGTTCCCTAAAATCAAGGAAATGACAATGAGTTGGTCTTCTTTCTAGTGCTCGATGGTTGATGAAGTGAAGTTAGCCTCCCAAGGCTCGGTGGACTTTGATTGGAACATAACAGAAACGCTCTTGATCATGTGGCACTTGAACTTAGAGTTGTTTCCTCAAAAAGATGCTTAAAATTAGCAAAAACGCCCACTTGACTTAGATCTCGTTTAAAATCCCTTTGGATACTGATAGGACAATTCATAATCCATTTGTTTTGATCGGCCTCTTGCCATTTCATCTAACACATCCGATATCTGGGCGAAAATTAAAGGAAACTGTGAAAACAGGCTTTCGGCAGCTAACTCTTCTGCCGATTTCATGCCTTAGCTGCCGAAAGTCATCCCTTTCGGCAGCTAATGAGCTCTGTGAGGCTACCTAAGCTGCCGAAAGCTGAAAACTGTCCAAAATTTTTAGAATAACAAAAGACGCTGTCCTGCAAGCTCTTGACCAGTCTCTAGGATTTCTTTGAAGCTGCTCCCCTTGATCTAGTTGATCTTTTGACTCCTGATTATTTGGTCTGTTTATTGCCAATAATTTTGACAGAAGCAACCTATCGTTCTCCTCGTGGCATCTTTGTATGCGGCCTGATGGTTGCGTTTTATCTCCTTTATTTGCTGAGTAGAATCCCATGTGCATCGGGTTATGAAAATAAATAACTCGTGATGAAGAAAAGGAAATGGCGCTCAGTGTCAAGCTTTGAATATCTTATTTGTTGAAAAGTTTCTACACGTCATTTCTGCCACGAATTAACTTTTCCACATCACATGATGGAGTGTTCGGACTGTTCTATTCTCCATGTCTGCCTTCCTAATTTGTGTGCTCCTCACAGTCAAATCCCATAACAGCCCGAGAATATCAAAATGTTTCAGCAACAATTTCTCAATCCACTACAATAATGAGCAAGCAATGCACCATCAATCTTTCCTTTCGGCGGTTACAACAGGCTCGTTTGATGATTTGATGAGTACGAATCAATCTTTGATTTTTGCACATGGATATGTTTTCGGCAGCTAAAGTCATTCTGGCAAACTTTATTAGCTGCCGAAACTGGCATGTTTCGACAGTTAAGTAAACTTCCATAGACTTAGTTAACTGCCGAAAGCTGAGATTTTGAATTTTGAAGGCCATGGCTCACAGAAATAATTTTTTTGATCCATTCTATCACCCAAAATGATGGTGGTCATTTTGGGAGATAACAGCGGTGCTAAAGCTTTGTATGTTAAAACCAACACCTAGAGCATGTCTCACTTCAAGTTTGGGATTTGAGGGCAAATATCTGTGTTAGGGATCCTATCACATGCTGGTGACAGAATTTGAGTGTAACAATGATGAATCATTTGAAAAATTAATCCTTTCTGGATGGAATAATTCAATCAGGATTTCCAAATATCTCAACAATTATAAAACAATTATAAAGAAGTCTAAAACAAAACCCATTGAGTGATATTACATTGAAATAATAAAAAGGAATGAGTAGAAAACCATCTCCTTTGATTCTAAATAGCAAAGTACAACCATGTGTATTTAGTGGATAGCCTTGTATTGCATCCCAATAAGTTCCCATAGACCATTTCCTATGTCATCTCCTTTGAACCAAGCCACTCATGGTTCCTAATTCCTATTATGAGTTCAATAAGATCGTTTAATATGGTTCAAAACAATGCATCGAGACTTCTGTCTATTTGGAACAAGCGATATATGTACACCTTGTTTCAAAATATGTGTACGAGATTTTTTTAGCATCTATGTGCACACATGCACACTCACACACGCGCATGCATACTATATCAGTTGTGTGCATACCCAAAACCTTAGTAATATAATTCGGCGGTATTGGGATTTTGTGTACAAAAATTCAAAACAAATTCAAATTTATGGATAAGGATTCTTACTAGTGGACAATTAAATTTTGAAAACCAATTAAAAAAAACAAATTTTAATTATTTAAACACTATAAAAGAAAAATACCATTCAATTTCATACTTTCTTATTTAAATACTTATTAATAACTAGTTGGCGTCTCTTACACTTGTTGTATCTTAAGTTGTTTGATTTTATTATATATAATATATTTGTGAATTTTAATAAAAAATATTATATAAACAGTCTACTTCCGTATTTTATTTATATTATATGTTTTCTTAATCTATTTTTATGTATAGAATCATATTCATATTTATACTCAAATTATACTACCCTATAAACCCAACTAATATATTTACAAATAAAAGATAAACAAACACCTCATTATAACTGGTAATAATTAACCATTTCGCATGGATATAATAATCTCAAGATACTTATTTAGTGATGAATTGGTGAAAACCAAACCTTCCTCATGAAGAACCTTTTTGTATAGATAGAATATTTTATTGTGGACCATATTCACTTTAATAAAAATTAAAAAAAAATAAAAATAAAAATAAAAAATAAAGTTAAAGTGTACATTTTCTTCATTAAGTTTTGTTCTAGTATGGAGTGCATGCATACTAAGGTACTTGAGAGTTATCTAAAACCATACCATACCATCCATAGAAATAAGTGTACCAAGGAAAAATATGTACCACGGAATAAGCTACGATAAATTTTATTTTCGTGCTTAATGTTCTGTGTGATATTTTTCATTTTAATTAATAAAAAAAATTATAATTTTTATTACACCATTGTAAATAAAAGACTACTATTCTAATTTACGAGAGAAATAACAGCCACATGTTTAAAAAGATCTGACAAGGATAGCATCACCGTTAATGATGTAAATCTGACAAGGATAGCATCACCAATAGCGTTAGTTTGTCTCACTTGAAGATGCTTTGAGGATGCATTGATGTGAATGACCTCATCTTAAATGTGCATTCACTTAAAATGTTTCATTCACCTCAAAGGAAAGGTATACTTCTCACACATTTTTGGCAATACATTTTTCTACATCATGATTCTGTTTAAACATTTTTTATAATAATGTTTCACTATTTCTTTTTTAAAAACACTTTGAAATTTTATTTTATATTTTTTTGACATTTTTCTTTATTTTGATCTAAATACTTTCTATAATATATATGATTTAAATACTTTCTATAATATATATGTTGTAGTTGTTTATACATTGTGTAAGAAGTAATTAAAATTTTATTTTGATTTGGTTTAAATACTTTTTATAATATATATGTTGTTTATACATTGTGTAAGGGGGTAAAATTTAGCTTAGGGGTTATGTTTAGTTTAAAAATAAAATAAAAGATTCATCAATTTATCTTTTTTTTAAAGATTATTGGCTTAAATTCCGTGGGAACTCTTTTTAACTCTAAAGATCACCAAAATGATCCAAAAACTATATAAAGTCATTAAGAATTTGAATATTTTTACAAAAAAAATCAGCAAACATGTAATGATTACAAATTTACGAATTAGTAAGATTCGCGAAGGTTTCTACACTTTCAAAAAATTATGGATCCTTAAAATTTACCCTTTTAAAATGGCAATGGGAAAGATAGGTAATATATGTAAAATGGACTTTGATATTCAAAAAAATTAGATAAATTATGGATTTTTTTATTGTAATAATAAAATAAATTAGAAATATATGTTAATGTGGATTTTTGAAGTATTGAGAAGTTTGCGTCTTAAATTCTTTTTATTAGTGTTTCATAGATATTGGGTTAAGATGGATTTAATCTAAGCTAACTTTGACTTTGGTAAGTAGTGGTGTTATTTATTTTCATTTTAGTTTGTCATGCATGGTTATCAACATTCTTGTTATGTAGAGGTTACAATGTTTTATGCACTCATTTCACTTGCATATTCACTATTGCAGATATGACACACCTAACCTAGTATTTATTTTCTTATGTTCATTAGTCTATGTTCACGCGCCCTTGGTATAAGGTATTTCTCCCTTTGATGGGAATATTCTCCCCTTAACAAAGGTGTCATGTCCTCTTCATCCATCAACCAATTACACTTCCATTGGACTAGTAAAGTCAAGTCTTGTATGGAAACCTTGATATCATCAAGAATTGCATGCAACATTAGAATCATCACCATGAAGGAGCCTTTCATCCTCATGAGGCTAGTGATGAGCTACGCTTGTTGCATGCATGTGCATGCATGAGATTCTCTCCACTCTAGTTGTGTGCTAGTCAATTAATGGTCGACTACATAACCAGTTAACTAAAGCTAGGTGACAGTTCACTCCGATTGTTGTTAGTGTATCTACACATCTCTCTAGAATCTTTACTAAGGAACATTAGTTCAACGATGCATAGTATATCATATTACTACCATTTTTATATTTGGTTAATACAATTCTTTCATTTGTTTTCTCCAAATATTCTCTCGACTTTGGAAGTTTGTTGTTCATTGTTGCTATCTAGATTCATTGTGTATGTTTCACTCCAATTTCACATCGTATAAGAGCCCATAGGTGCTATGAATAAGGTGCACAAACTCTCTACTGTAGGTACATATGATTGAAGTAATCACAAAGATTGGATTTTCCATTATCGACCATTCTTATGCGATACAATTATTTTGATTGGAAGCTAACGAATCTACTTCAACTAAGAAGCAAAGGTTTATATTGAATAACAATGGAAACAAAAATAGAACCTACATTCTCCATTGATAAAGCTAAATATTTCAATCACATGGATGAAGCTTTTGGTCTCCTTTGCTTCACTATCTCTAAAGAATTATTGTTTCATGTTGTATCATCCACCATTCCAATGATGTTTGGACTTCTTTGGAGGCACTCTTCGGAAAACATGATGAAATGTGTGGCCATATTCTCAAGAACGAGTTAAACTCATTAGATCCAAGAAATTTTGAGAATATCCAAGACCTTTTCACACAGTTCAAATCACTACTTATTACACATAGATCTCATCATCATCATGTGATGAGGTCCTAAACACCAATTATTTCCCTGAATCCCAAGTTGTGAAGTGAAATACTGGCCCTGACTTCAGTTTGACAGACAAAATTCCAACACCGCCTTTACCCTTAAGGTAAGGGGTGTTACCTTCTTTAGTAATGCCTACGGTCTCTTGACAGTAGGTGGTGCCACTGCTTATTCCCCTTGTTCAAAGCGCGGTTCTACCCTATCACTACTCTGTCATATTGGAAGAGAAGCGGTGCCCGAGGTAAAAAGTGAAAAAGAGAAGATTCCACAAAGCTTCTCGAATGAATATTTTGTGGCATCCTCATCCCTACTCCTGAGGACCACTTGGAATCGAGATTCGTCCTTTTTGGATCTCCCTTCCACCTCAGCCACCATTTACTCAAGCATCCTTATCCGCCCAAGGCCTATAAAACCAGGCTCATACCCGATGGTTGAGAGAGAGAAAAGTTATGTTGTTGCATTGAGGTTTTGGCCAAATCAGTAGGGTGAGTATAGAAGGAGCAAGTTGGAGATTTTGTGGACAAGGAATTGGCATGTGAAGGAGCATCACAACAATGAGGCAAAGGTTGTAAGCGTTCTTCTTCATCTTTAATGCAATTTTGGTTCCTTTCCTATAAGATATGTTATGTTGTAAGCATGTATTTTACTGTTGGATTCCTTAGTCACTGACATAGAATTGTAGATTATAATCTGGTTCTTTTGATCTTGTTTTCTTGTTTCATGTGATTGTGCAAGTACAATCGTGAAGAGCCATCACCATAGGAAACAACTACATCACTCTATCAAAGGAATCATTCCATATCTCTGCAACTTCTAGGGGAATTCTTGCATATTTGTTGTAACCCATTTGTTCTATATTTGAACCATTCAAACTAGAGGAACAATTCTTGTCCGCAACAGGAATAAGTCATTTAGCGAGGCATAAAGGGAGTTCTTGAATGGACCACGAGGTATATTTTTGCTATCCCTGCAACTATCTATTAAACAACTTGTTTGTGAAAAAGGTATTCTGAAGATGGACCAAGAGTAGTGGAACTCTGGTGTGCGGAGGCTGTAGACACTGTGATGAAAGGGGGGAGACACCTGGAAAGGTAAGGGGTAGATGGGCCTGAGTTCTGGTGAGATTGTGAAGGTCGTCGAGGAAACAAGTGGTTGTACAAGAGGAGGAGCAAGGTTTCGAGAGAAGAGGCAGAGGATAGGAGAAGGTCCTGCTTCGATCGAAGTGCAATACTGTGAAGAACAACCACACAGGACAAAGTGACCTTTCAGTGACGACGAGGATGACCAGGCCCAAGATACGCCCAGAACAATGGCAGGCTCGAATCCCAGCAGTAACGTGTCCACACCTTCATGCACTACTCCACCTCCAGGAAGAAATTCACATTCTACATCGACTTGCCCGATGTGTTAGCAGTAGTCTAGCAATAGAGTACCAGCCAAAGGAAGAAGGCTTAGAATGGCGGGCGACGAAATGAAGCGACCAATATTTCATGGAAACGACACCGATGAACCAGAGCAATATTGGTTTTTTTGCGAGGTGATCTGGACCACCCGATAGACTATGGATGACAATGTCAAGAGAAGCCAGCTGGCAACCATCCTTAGGGGTCGTGTGCTGGATTGGTACATGAGGTTCATTCTGGTTCCTCATGGAGGTACAACGAAAACATTGGATGAGATTCGTAAGGGGTTATTTGAAGAATTCAAGAAGACAAAGCCTGAGGCTCTGTACATTACCGAGCCAAAAGAAATCAAGCAGTTCCCCAATGAGACAATTTGGGACTTTGATCAATGGTTTAATACGTTGATGGCTCAAGTTAGCTTCAAGATGAGTGATGTTCAACACAATGAGTGGTTCGTCGCCATGCTTGTTCCACATATCAGACAACCTCTAATGCAATAAAATATTGTGACATAGAGCGAGGCTCTGGAAATCGCAATGAAATTGGAAGCATCGCTGGTAGGAGAAACCACGGTTGAAATGAACCAGATTCAAGCGTAATTGGCCAATCTGATGCTCCAATTGTAAGATATCAAGAAGGATAAGGAAGATAATGATGACCTTTGGTGCACTCGATGTCCTGTGGATGGGCACACCAAGGATACATGTCCGACATTCCAAAATTATTTTCTTTCAGTAGCCCTAAACCCATTGAGTTGCACTGGTGTACCATGGTGCCACATATGTCAGGCCTATGGGCATCGACATGAGAACTGTGACTACATGCAAAAGATGGTTACCAAAATACAGAGTCTATACTATACATTTTGTTAGTTAGTAGGACACGATGATAAAAACTGTCAAGCTTATGACTTGCTCCAGGAAAGGACATATGATTCATACTTTGTGAAAGGTGAGGACCCTCGGGAAATGCAAGCGCAGCCACAAATGGCATAGCCAGTAGCACAGGTGTAGTACACAATGTCGCCCCAAATGCATTTTATCCCATTGCAACTGCTGCAGCAGTTTATGTCACAACCACAGTTGGCACTGCAGCCACAGTTCATAGCGCAACCACAGTTTGCACCACAACTGCAGTATAATTAGGCACCTCTCATTCAAACTCAACCACAATATGTTCAAGCTACGCACTATGTCTAGCAACAACCAAACCCCCTACAACAGCAGTTGGCCCAACCTCAGTTTCAGCAAGGAGGAGTCTGAGGAAGATTCTACGGAGGATTCCGGGGACGAGGAGGAGGGTTCAGTCGAAGAGGAGGACGAGGTCGAGAATCAATCTAGTGTTATACCTATGGAGTATTCGAGCACTACCAAAGGGAGTGTACTCATGCGTAGTGTACATACTGTGCGGCCATCGAGCATAATGTTGAAAATTTACCTCAGTTAATTGCAAAATGGAAGGATGGAAACATTCCTCAGTTGCAGAATGTGCAGAATCATAACCAACCAACATTCCAAGTACAGAACTGGCTGACGATGCAGAATCAGATCCCACCATAGACTCAGAATCAAGTGACAAACTCGTCGTTGAATCAGAACCCACCCCAGAACCTGAATCAAGGATCGATGGTTGCAACAATTCAAGCCAAACCGTGAACGAAGGATGTTGATGTTGGGGTTGTCACTCACACTGGTGCGATAATTAGAGAAGATGGACCACGTCAACAAGTTTGGTTCACTAGAAAGAAAAAGGTAGCATCAAATTCGAGGAAGCTAAGCACGGCTAATAGCTTTCTCCTCAGTAACAACGCCTCCCATGGCAACATCTCCTCCAGGAGGTGGTCCTCCACCTCCAGGCGGTGGTGGTGGACCTCCAGGTTGTGGTCCTCCAAATGGTCCACCAGGTCCTCCATGTTGTGGTCCTCCAAATGGTCCACTTCGCATGGATATAACCGGTAATAATTAACCATTTTGCATGGATATAATAATCTCAAAATACTTATTTAGTGATGAATTGGTGAAAACCAAACCTTCCTCATGAATAACTTTTTTGTATAGATAGAATATTTTATTGTGGACCATGTACATTTTCTTCATTAGAGTTTTGTTCTAGTATGGAGGGCATGCATACTAAGCTACTTGAGAGTTATCTAAAACCATACCATACCATCCATAGAAATAAGTGTACCACGGAATAAGCTACGATAAATTTTATTTTCGTGCTTAATGTTCTGTATGGTATTTTTCATTTTAATTAATAAAAAAATTATAATTTTTATTACACCATTGTAAATAAAAGATTACTATTCTAATTTACGAGAGAAATAATAGCCATATGTTTAAAAAGATCTGACAAGGATAGCATCACCGTTAATGATGTAAATCTGACAAGGATAGCATCACCAATAGCATCACCGTTAGTTTGTCTCACTTGAAGATGCTTTGAGAATGCATTGATGTGAATGACCTCATCTTAAATGTGCATTCACTTAAAATGTTTCATTCACCTCAAAGGAAAGGTATACTTCTCACACATTTTTGGCAATACATTTTTCTACATCATGATTCTGTTTAAACATTTTTTATAATAATGTTTCACTATTTCTTTTTTAAAAACACTTTGAAAATTTATTTTATATTTTTTTAACATTTTTCTTTATTTTGATTTAAATACTTTCTATAATATATATGATTTAAATACTTTCTATAATATATATGTTGTAGTTGTTTATACATTGTGTAAGAAGTAATTAAAATTTTAGGGGTAAAATTTAGCTTATGGGTTATGTTTAGATTTTTTTTTGAAAAAAAAAAATTCATCAATTTATCTTTTTTTCAAAGATTATTGGCTCAAATTCCGTGGGAACTCTTTTTTACTCTAAAAATCACCAAAATGATCCAAAAACTATATAAAGTCATTAAGAATTTGAATATTTTTACAAAAAAAATCAGCAAACATGTAATGATTGCAAATTTACGAATTAGTAAGATTCGCGAAGGTTTCTACACTTTCAAAAAATTATGGATCCTTAAAATTTACCCTTTTAAAATGTCAATGGGAAAGATAGGTAACATATGTAAAATGGACTTTGATATTCAAAAAAATAAGATAAATTATGAATTTTTTTTATTGTAATAATAAAATAAATTAGAAATATATGTTAATGTGGATTTTTGAAGTATTGAGAAGTTTGCGTCTTAAATTTTTTTTATTAGTGTTTCATAGATATTGGGTTAAGATGGATTTAATCTAAGCTAACTTTGACTTTGGTAAGTAGTGGTGTTATTTATTTTCATTTTAGCTTGTCATGCATGGTTATCAACATTCTTGTTATGTAGAGGTTACAATGTTTTATCCACTCATTTCACTTGCATATTCACTATTGCAGATATGACACACCTAACATAGTATTTATTTTATTATGTTCATTAGTCTATGTTCACGCGCCCTTGGTATAAGGTATTTCTCCCTTTGATGGGAATATTCTCCCCTAGACAAAGGTGCCATGTCCTCTTCATCCATCAACCAGTTACACTTCCATTGGACTAGTAAAGTCAAGTCTTGTATGGAAACCTTGATATCATCAAGAATTGAATGCAACAATAGGATCATCACCATGAAGGAGCCTTTCATCCTCATGAGGCTAGTGATGAGCTACGCTTGTTTCATGCATGAGATTCTCTCAACTCTAGTTGTGTGCTAGTCAGTTAATGGTCGACTACATAACCAGTTAACTAAAGCTAGGTGACAATTCACTCTGATTGTTGTTAGTGTATCTACACATCTCTCTAGAATCTTTACTGAGGAACATTAGTTCAGCTATGCATAGTATATCATGTTTATTACTACCATTTTTATATTTGGTTAATACAATTCTTTCATTTGTTTTCTCCAAATCTTTTCTCGAATTTGGAAGTTTGTTGTTCATTATTGCTATCTAGATTCATTGTGTATGTTTCACTCCAATTTCACATCGTATAAGAGCCCATAGGTGCTACGAATAAGGTGCACAAACTCTCTACTGTAGGTACATATGATTGAAGTAATCACAAAGATTGGATTTTCCATTATCAACCATTCTTATGCGATACAATTATTTTGATTGGAAGCTAAAGAATCTACTTCAACTAAGAAGTGAAGGTTTATATTGAATAACAATGGAAACAAAAATAGAACCTACATTCTCCATTGATAAAGCCAAATATTTCAATCACATGGATGAAGCTTTTTGTCTCCTTTGCTTCACTATCTCTAAAGAATTACGGTTTCATGTTGTATCATCCACCATTCCAATGATGTTTGGACTTCTTTGGAGGCACTCTTTGGAAAACATGATGAAATGTGTGGCCATATTCTCAAGAATGAGTTAAACTCATTAGATCCAAGAAATTTTGAGAATATCCAAGACCTTTTCACACAGTTCAAATCACTACTTGTTACACATAGATCTCATCATCATCATGTGATGAGGTCCTAAACATTAGTTATTTCCCTGAACCCCAAGTTGTGAAGTGAAATACTGGCCCTGACTTCAGTTTGACAGACAAAATTCCAACACCACCTTTACCCTTAAGGCAAGGGGCGTTACCTTCTTCAGTAATGCCTACGGTCTCTTGATAGTAGGTGGTGCCACCGCTTATTCCCCTTGTTCAAAGCGCGGTTTTACCCTGTCACTACTCTGTCATAGTGGAAGAGAAGCGGTGCCCGAGGTAAAAAGTGAAAAAGAGAAGATTCCACAAAGCTTCTCGAATGAATATTTCGTGGCATCCTCATCCCTACTCCTGAGGACCACTTGGAATCGAGATCCATCCTTTTTGGATCTCCCTTCCACCTCACCCACCATTTACTAAAGCATCCCTATCCGCCCAAGGCCTATAAAACCAGGCTCATACCCCATGGTTGAGAGAGAGAAAAGTTATGCTGTTGCATTGAGGTTCTAGCCAAATCACTAGGGTGAGCATAGAAGGAGCAAGTTGGAGCTTTTGTGAACAAGGCATTGGCATGTGAAGGAGCATCACAACAATGAGGCAAAGGTTGTAAGCGTTCTTCTTCATCTTTAATGCAATTTTGGTTAGAGGGTTTTCTTTTAAATAAGAACACCCAGTTTAAAACTTACTAAAATTGAATGGACTCCAGTGTGTATGCTCTGCACTTGGCTGTGGTTCATCCGATCAGTCAAGCTGTATCAAAAGCACTTGGGTGACTATTATAATTAGGACTCACTCTCCCCAATTGACAAACCATCGGGTGAAAATCCAACACCTAGATCAAACCTTTACGGTGGAAAAATACCCAAAGGAAGCGGGAACTTCTGAAAAGTGACCTCAGGGTGCCGATCTCTATCACACCCTAATGGGTGCGTTACGAACAATAGCCCCAGAGACTCCATTTCAGCCCACATATCCCTTGCGCGTAGCCGTGAAGGTTTAGTTTTGGACATAGTCCAAGTACCCTCGGGTATATCTGGAGTCCCCCCTTAGCCTAATTTTTTAGCCTAATTTTAATCAACTCACACTTCAAATTTAACTTAAAACATACCAAGAGGAAATCGCAAAACATCCACTCCAAGCACATGCAAGTATATTGATTCTATTTTTTGGACTCCATTCTAAGGCACTGGTTATTTTCTTGCTTTATACATATATTGTGTCTTAGAATTGTGCTTTCGTGTGTTTATTTTCATATCTTGTCATCTTTGATTGTCTATAGCTAAATTTCAAACTCCTAAACAACTCATTTAGTTTAACATCACCACACGAAGTAATTCTCCTTAGTAATTTAATAGGGTCTACCCCCCTTGGCTTCGTTAGGAGTTGAGCCTAAACGGAGGAGTCAAGAACAAGGTGACAGCCTTGACTCGAGACTTGCCCCCAAGGACACACCAAGTGGCTTGAAGATTTCTGCCACGTGACCCAGGTGTGTGAAAGGCGGAAACACTTTTTGGCGTCGTTGCCGGGGATAAATCTATTTATTCCCGAGTACGAATTATCTTAACATTTTTCTAAACAACTAAAAAGATAAAAACTTTTGATTGATCTAGTCTTTAAAAAACATAAAAATTAAAACTCGATCCATCTGGCGACTCCACTGTCTAACATCTCTTCAAGAATTTCTACCCGAAGAAACCGCCAACAATTATTCAATCCTCTCCCTGATCCCGAAAGGTTTATTAGGGAAAGATTGAATAGGTAGACTTCTCATAGAAACCTTGAAGATTTAGGAGACCAATCCCTCTCAAATATCCATCACATATTTGTAGAGAGTCATACCTTCCAATCTCAAGAAATGACAAAATTTTACAAACCCATTGACTTTTCTCAGATAGCAGGTGCTCCTCATGACATTCCGAATGATGCTATCAAGAAGCTCCCCATATTTGAGGGAAATAATGCCACCACTTCCAAGACTCACCTCCAAAAGTTTGAAAAGCACCTGGTCAGATACTGCAATAATGCTGCCTCTGACCATGAAGATGTCAAAATGAAGCTCTTTGCTTTATCCTTAGAGGATGATGTTGCGAAATGGTATGGAGACCTTGGTGATGATTCATATAAAACCATTAATGAATTCCTAGAAGGTTTTAAGAAAAAATGGGGGGGAAATAAAGAACCAAGAAATTTGCTTGTTGCCCTTCATAATATAAAGAAGATGGAAAATGAAACCATTGATGAATTTAATACTAAGTTGAGACGTGTGGTTGCGGACCTCCCTAGAGAAATCAAGCCAAGGGATGCCTCCATCCTCATATCTTACATCGAAGCTTTCACTGGTGATTTGAGGTACCAATTAAGGGACAAAGATTCGACCGATCTAAAAACTGCTCAGGATCTGGCTGAGAAGATAGAAAAGAATATGCAATCTTCGAGCAAATCCAACATTCTAGGTTACACTAGGGGAAACGCCTCGTACAACAAAGAGAAGGGAAAGGCCATTGAATTAGAGGAAAAGGAAACCTCTAAAGACCCCATGGAAAAGGTAACTAGCCTGTTTGAAAAAATGATGACTAGTCAGAACCAACTCATGGCAAACCAATCTGTGCAATTGAATAATATTCAGAACAGAAAAATCACACTGGAAAGAAATAATGGACCTAGGAAATTTCAGCCAAAATAGAATCAGGTGTATCAAAAGAAGGCTCCTCAACATGAACCTAGGATTCCAAACCAGTTAGACTCAACTAACCTGGTAGATGAAGTCATCCCATGGTGTAGACCTTGTGATCAATTCCACTCTGAAAGCACTTGCTATATAGCAAACCAAGTTATAGAACATGGAATGGCGGAGGTCAGTAATCAGGAAACAACATTAGGCGAGTCTGATCATGTGTACATGGTAGGCCGAACCTATACTCTATCAAACCAGCATTTGCAGCAGGCCACAGATTACGGTTTCGAGAAGGATCTCCTTTCTAACTTTTATGATGTAATGCCTTCTCCGGAAGCAATTAAGGAAATGAAAGAGGCCAAGTTCAAGGGAGCTTTGTATCAAAGAAGAGAAAAGAAATCATCGTCTAAACAGTACAAGCAAAAGGTAACCACTCCTCCCCTCCCAGATCCTCCTATTGTCCCTGAGTCAAATATTGATATGGGAGAATGGATAAGTAGTGCTAAGATTCATGTTTATGCAACTGATGTCCTTACAATTCCCGGTCAAAAGGAAAAATTGTTGAAAGCCTTAGAGGATAGTCAAAGTGAAGCTCATAATCTTATCGAAGAGGATCATTTCCCTAATAACAATAATATATTTGAACCTGAACTTATTGAACCTATAGATATGCCCATAGTCCTCAATAATGTTGATCCGAGGAGAGAAGACCACCCACCTTTTTATGTCTCCCTCTTAGTTGATAAACTTCTCCTTCATAACTATATTTTAGATTCAGGTGCTTCATCAAATGTCATGACAAGAAAAGTAATGGAGCAGCTAAATCTAATGGTCACCCGACCCTACCACAATGTTTGTGCCATGGATGCAAGAGAAGTTGAAGTGGTAGGGATAATATTAAATTTACAGGTCAAGTTAGCTAAGTATCATGATATCAACATGTCGATGGATGTGGTGGTGATAGATGTTCCAGATAATTGGGGTATGTTGCTATCCAGAAAATGGGCCGCAACTCTTGGTGGGCACATTCAAATGGATTGGACATATGCTACTATACCTGCATTAGAGAACACTAGGGTGATTCTCCATAGAGAAAAGCTGAGGAAACTACATGTAGAAAACCCTAAGAAGCCCGGAAATGAATTTTTTCATTTCAGTGATAATTTTGGAAACTATGCTATTTTGTCAAATTTCATCGCCCCTATTAAGGAAAACATTAAAAATGAAAAGATCGATGAAGTTTGGAAAATGTACTTTGACGGGGCTTATTCCAAAACCGGAAAGGGTGCGGGCATTGTAATCATCTCCCCTTCAGATAAAATCTACAATTTTGCGTTCAGGTTAGAGTTTGAAGCATCAAACAATGTAGCCGAGTATGAGGCATTGATCTTAGGGTCAGAAACTACTAAAGATATGGGGATAAAGATGTTGAACATAAATGGTGATTCAGATCTAGTTGTCCTCCAGATTAAGAATCAGTATCAATGCAAAAATGATAGACTAAGAAAGTATAGAAATGCCACATGGGACACTATCGAATGGTTTGATGCACTCAACATTCAAAGGGTCCCTAGGGAAATGAATGGGTTAGCAGATAGATTGGCAGTAGCAGCATTCACCCTCCATCCATCGGATGAAATGATTAATGGGAATGGAAAGATGGAAATCAATTTCAGACCTTCGATTCTGGATAATATAGACCACTGGCAGGTGTTCAAAGATGATGAGCAACTCTTGAGATTCATCCACAATCTACAAGAGTTCGAAGGTTGCAAGATCAGTTATCAGCAGGAAGGTAAAGAGTATTAGGAGTGCGAGGATAATGAAAGGAATCACATCCCGAGTAGCCTTATAGCTTTTGAGAATCTTTTCGATCGACAGGATCATCATAGAAAACAAAAAGAAGAAATAAAAATTGGGAATTATATGGAAATAAACATAGGAACTGACAAGGATCCCAAGCTAATAAAAATTGGAAAGGGTACTTTGCAAAAGGAAAGGAACAATTTGATCAACCTAATCAAAGAATATAGAGATGTGTTGGCCTTTAGTTATGATGAGCTTAAAGCCTATAGGGAGGATTTGTTTCAACACACTATACCCCTCACATAAGAAGCTAAGGAGGCCAAACCTTTCCGACAAAAACTTAGGCAAATAAATCCTAAGTTGGACCCCATTGTGCAGAAGGAACTTCAGAAGATGTTAGCGGCAGGGATTATAGCACCTACAAGACATTCATCTTGGTGCTCCAACTTAGTTGTTGTGAGAAAAAAGAATGGGTCAATTAGAATATGTATAGATTTTAGAAATCTGAATACATCATGCCTCAAGGATAATTACCCATTACCCGACATGGAAACATTGCTTCAAAGAGTAACAGGATCAGGAATGATGTCTATGTTGGATGGCTTTTCCGGTTATAACCAGGTGTTGGTAAATAAAGAGGATCAACACAAGACTACATTCACCACACCTTGGGGTACCTATAAATTTCTAAGAATGCCTTTTGGCTTATTGAATGTGGGTGCCACCTTCCAAAGAGCCATGGATTTTGCCTTTAAAGAACTTAAAGGAAAAATAATCGAAATATATCAGGATAACTTAACTGTTTTTTCAAAAGAAATATTTGACCACATAAGTCATCTTAGGTAGGTTTTTACAAGATGTCGGAAATATGGTATTTCCTTGAATCCCGCCAAGTCAATCTTTGGAGTTGATGAAGGCAAGTTGTTGGGGCACATCATTTCTAAAGATGGTGTCAAGGTTGATCCTAAGAGAGTTGAAGCTATTAAGAAAGTCCCCTTGCCTCAGAATCTAAAAGCTCTCCATTCCTTTAATGGCCAAATCAATTTCATAAGAAGATTCATCCCAAACTTAGCAGAATTAATGAAACCTCTACAAAAGCTATTAAAGAAAGATGCTAAGTTTGAGTGTAAAGATGAAGGGAAAGTTGCATTCAAGTCCATCAAAAATGCCATATCCATGTCCCCGGTCTTGACTAGTCCAGATTATTCCCAAGAATTCCAAATATTTTCCTTTCCCTCAGAAGACACCATTGCCGGTGTTTTACTTCAAAAGAATAAGGAGGGACAAGAGCAACCCATAGCCTTTATGAGTAGAGCCTTACAAAATTCAGAATTGAAGTATACCACGATGGAGAAACAGGCCTATGCTCTTGTCAAGTCCCTTAAACATTTTAGAACTTATATAGGTTACTCCAAGATCATTGGATATGTACCCCATGCAGCTGTCAAAGATATCATGTCTCAGTAGGATTGTCTAGGAGTCAAGGGTAAGTGGGTTTCAAAGATTCAAGAATATGATTTGGAGATAAAACCTACTAAATTAATTAAGGGGCAGGGTCTTACAAAGATGTTGACCCAAGGAAATGAGAAGGATTTAGGAATAATCCGCCAGAGCAGCAATTCAGAGCAAAGTGTATCAGACGAGCTTCAGATATTGGAACAGCACCCCTGGTACAACGACATCATATTTTTCCTCCGCAACCTTACATGCCCCGATCACTTACTTGGCCATAAAAGAAGGGAATTAAGGTTAAAGGCAACTAAGTATTGTTTGACCAAAGATGGTTTCGGTTGGAGAAACCCCGATGGTTTGATACTTAGATGTGTTGATGAACCTGAGTCCAAGAAACTCATGGTTGAGTTACATTCAGGATTTTGTGGTGGACATTTTGCAACAAAAACAACCGCCCACAAAATCCTTAGAGCAAGCTACTATTGGCCAAACCTATTTTCAGATGTGCACAAGGCTGTCAGAGTTTTCCCCCAGTGTCAGTTATTCACCGGAAAGCAACAAATGAAAGCCTTGCCTATAAATCCAATAGTAGTCCAAGCCCCTTTTCAACAATGGGGGCTTGACTTCATCGGTAAGTTCAAGGATAACTCGAGCAATGGTTACTCTTGGATTCTTACCGCCATGGATTATTTTACCAAGTGGGTAGAGGCGATACCCACCAAAAAGGAAACCGATGCTATAGTCATGGATTTCTTAGAAGATAAGATCATCACAAGATTCGGTGTGCCAGCTAGAATAATCACGGATAATGGCCCATGCTTTGTTTCTTCCGAGATGTCATCTTTCTGTTTCAAGTACGGCATTATCCTATCTCACTCATCCAATTACTATCCCCAAGGAAATGGTCTAGCAAAATCAAGTAACAAGAACTTAATGACCATAATCAAAAAAAATTGTGGGCGACAATAAGAAGGCTTGGGATAGCAAAATCAAATTAGCATTATGGGCCGACAGGATCACTAAGAAAAGTTCAACCGGGAGGAGCCCTTTCAAACTAGTATATGGCCTTGATGTCACCTTACCAGTCCATCTAAAGCTTCCAGTTTATCAGCTCCTCCAAACATTCAGCTCAGATCAAGAGGCCATCCAGAATAGAATAAACCAGTTGATCAAGCTAGATGAGAGCAGAAGAAACTCTCTTGACCATAGTATCGGAAATTCAGACAAGGTCAAGAGAGCCTTTGATAAGTCTACCTGGCCAGGTTCCTTCCAAGTAGGTGACACAGTTCTACGTTGGGACAAACGACAGGAAAAACCTGGGAAACATGGGAAGCTCGACAGCTTGTGGTTGGGACCGTACATCATCGATGAAATAGAAGGAACGAACTCCTTCTATCTAAATGACTTGGAAGGAGAAAGATAGAGCATGCCAGTGAATGGTTTCCTCCTCAAGTTGTTTTTCACCGAGACAGTTTGATGCCTTTATTGGCATCGGTGGTTTCAGGGCCAATTTCTAAACCTTGCCCTGCATGTATTTCTAAATTGCATATATCATATTGTTGTATCATAGATATTGTTGTATTATAGTTATTTTGTACCATGTTGAAAAATTTTCTTTGTATATTAGTTTTTGTAAAATATTCCTTTTGCACATTATAGGTTAATTATGTACATTAGTTTGCTTTTATAGCTAATTTTTTCTTATATATACATGTTACTGACAAACTCTAATTGCCTTGCAGGAACCAGAGATTCCAGAGTTCTCACATCCTCTCCTTTGAACAGAATATTAGTCAAATAATGTGTCCCAGATGGAGCCAAAATGTTACCACCTAAGTTGTACTTAGTGGTTTTTTATCAAGTGAGCCTGATGAACCGGACAAGGTTAACTTGTTCGGACTTCAAAGACATTTGGAAGTACTTCTGGGAAGTGCTTGTTGTATCATATCACATGTTCATACCCCATAAATGTTCTAGCATGATAGTGTCTATAAAAGACTCGGTCTCTTAGACTTTATTTGTCAATCCGATTAGCCCAGGGTGCTTTTTCCCTTGGTTATTATTGGTTGTTGAACAAACGACTGATAATTTCTGAGTTTTTCACTCCATACCTCCAAAGTTGGGGTGGTCGGCTTGGCATTTAGGCCTATTGAGGTTATTAGAGTCTATGTGTCAATGTATAAACATTCTAGACATCATTTTCGAGTCATATGAACATGTCTAAGTCCCCCTAGGTGTTTTTCAATTTTTCAATTTTTTAGTTTTGTCAGTGTTTTTTATTAAAATTTAATTTTTCCAAAACTTAGGCTATTTTTTAATAGTTTAATTGGAAAAATTGATTTTGTAATAAAAGTGGGCCAAATAATCGGTTTCATTCATGTAGGTGCTCATTTTCAAGCTAAGAGCACCATGCAAACCCATGGACCCACTGTTTCCTAAGTTTTGAGTGATTTCCCATCACTCAGGTCAGAAAGCCCCAAAAATCAATTATTGATGATTTTAATTAATAAATTGATGAATAATGGAGCAAATCCAAAATCATAAATAAGTGGATTCTCAGCCGATTTGATTGAAATCAGTCAGATCTGAAGTAGATTGACTGGATCTAACAAATCCTTAACTGAAGGAGGTGATCAAATCAGATCTGGAGTTGATCTTCAGCTGTCTTCATGGGGAATTGTGCCCTCCCTCTCTCCTCCACACGTGTGGACTCTCCTGGATGCTCTGTGGAGTGATGTGTCAGTGTAGGGGTTGATGTGTCAGCTCAATCAAGCCCCCGGTTGACAAGTAGGATCAGTTCAGCTTCAATTCTGCATTGATGAACTCCCCATCAGTTGATTTCACTTGATTCCATGAGGAATTGCGCCCCCTCTGGGCTAGATGGCCTGTATTTTGTATATATCACGGCTGAGGCTCCCTCTTCCAAGCCAGTTAGAGCAGGAATGAAGGGCTTTCCATTGTAACTATGTATTTATCTTCATTTGTTGAAATAAAGAGAAGCTTTGGAGGCTCAATTGTGGAGTACCTTTCATGTGTGGATTGTCATTGTCATGCTGCATTCGAGGTGAAACTGCTATTTTTTCAATTTTTTGCACTTAACTATTGTCTGCCTGAATGGTTATTGAGATCATAGGGATAGATCATTGTAAGTAAGATTACTTACTTCTATTTGTTGCATATGTTTGAATGAGTTAGTACATGTATGTTAAATAAAATTATTTGCATGTTGTATCATCCCCTTCTCATATGTATCTTCAGATTTGATAGTTCTATTTGCAGGAGTTGTTTTGTATCTTACAGGTTTGCCATGACTGGAAGATCTATGGTTCAGGTTCGATTCCATTGATTTCTAGCAGATATTGCTATGATCATGCCCCTCGGTGCTTCACTACCAAGTTTTCTCTGCAGATCTGCTTCAACAACAAGCACCTTTCTTCCCCTTTCTCTCCTTTAAAAATATTAAATTTTCCTCAAACTGGTTACTTTAAAGGTTTATTATTACTCTGATCTATCTCATTAAGAAAAACACACATAGATCTAGTTAGTAAGATCCCCTCCTAAGTCTAGATTTTAGTTTTTGTTTTGCACATAAAGTTCAATTTTAAGAGATCTAGCTAAAATTACCTTATTTTCGCAAGCAATTTAGTGAAAATTTGTAGCTTGTTGTTAAAGTAGTTTCATTTGTTGTATGATAAAATTTAATATTCTGCAATATCAGTGCATATTTCATTGGCTGCATGTTGGGCTAAAGGGCAGACCCGGGGTTTATACTTTTACTTCGCACCAACAAAAAGACCCACAATGTTGGCATTTTCGGTAACAACCTGCGAACAGATTGCAGTCTCACCCGAAACAGCTATGGGGTGCCGTAGACTCAGGTTTCTGCAAGTAGAGGAGGGATATTACTTTACCTTTAGCCTTAACAACAATTAATTATACAAAATAGAGCTTCGAAATTCAATAAAATAGGTTCGCAGTTTAGATAAATAACGTTACTTGCTTAAACCTTAACTGGGAATTCACAACGAAGTTACTATTTAATATTTATCTTACTTTAGCATTCACCTACTTATCAAAAGCATAAAAACATCACAGCACAAAATAACACAACACAAGATTTAACGTGGTTCACCCCCAGGGTAGGGGCTACGTCCATAGAACTGCTTTTATTCAACTCTTTACGAAACAACAGTTCTGATCTGCGCACTCAGCTGCAGATCCTTCCTTCAAGCCTAACTGCGCACTTAGCTGCAGTTCCTTTCTCACAAACTCTAAGCTGCGCACTTAGTTGCAGTTCCTTTCCTTACAAAAACCCTCTGCGCACACAGCTGCAGAGGTCGTCCACGCACACAGCTGGGACTTGGCCTTAAAACCCGAAAATAGATCTAATTTCTTCACATCATATGATCCTAGTGTCATTAGATACCCTTGACATCTTTACATGGGTGCATATTTATACAAGTGCACTCTTACAAAATCATGGGCTTACACCCGAAATTTATGGACAATTACAAAAAAGAGGGCTTTGACTCAACCCCAACACCCCTAAGACTATTTTGAGTCGCAACTCCACTTACAAGCTTCCACAAAAACCACGAAGTTACCAAAATTAAGGACTGTTAAGGTGCGCACCCCAATAGGCCCCTAAGACTCACTAATGTCCTATCCTTGGACACTCTACTGCTTTTCTAGTGGCATGATATCTTCGGCTGCTTGCTCCTTCTTTATGATCTCCTTTCACACTCTGTCGGGCTCTGTATCTGTCTGCATCTCTGTAGTATCATCTTTAATCCTCTGGTCGTTTGTCTATCATCATCGTCATTCCTTCTGCTACTTCTACCACGGCCGCATCTTGCTTGATCCTTTAGCAAAACACTTATGTTCCCTATAATGACCATCTCTCATGTTGTTGTCTTCCTTCGTAATATTTATGAGGGGTATGGGAATCATTGGGCCTTCTAAATCTATCAGCGACCCCATCCCTCAAACTGCCTCCCGTTCATGTCCTATCGAACATTTGACCATCCACAGCTTTGGTCCTTAACAGATAGTACCCTTGGGATGTCAATGTACTTTTTCATAGGACAAACAGCGGCCTCCATTCTACTGAGCCAGGAGGATACATATCGGGATCCTCTGGAGTCTTTCCTGAGGGCTTGTGCCTTTCTTCGTTCTATTTAGAGTGAATTTCTGCCTTAAATTTCTTCCTCGTTGAACATCTTCACGAGGTGCAGATGCAGGTGGATTGCTCATAAGGCAGTTAATGCAGCTCACGTGTCGGCGCCACCGAATCTAATTTTTACCAACGGTCACATTTTAATCTGTGACACACCTTTCTTCTTCGGCACAACCACTAACTTCAGCTTCACCAAAATAAAGACCTTCGACACAATATTGACCATTGACCCATCCTGACACAAGCTGCAATAGAACTTCGACCTTCGACACTTCGTAAATTTGAGAACAGATTCATTATAGTCTAGTACCCAATTTCAACTGTTCTTGGTACTTAGACTTTCCTTCTTGCTATTACTTCTGATTAGGGGATCCAGGCTTGTCCATGTACTTCTTTAATCTACTTCCATTCACCATGGAAGGTAAAATTTCTCCATTCAATTTAGTTAACTGGATTGCACCACCATCGGTAACTTCCTGAACGATGTATGGTCCTTTCCAATGTGTCTTGAACTTACCTGGGAACTTCATTAATTTACTGTCATACAAGAGCACAAGATCACCATTCTTCTTGATGTGTCTATCATGCCATGCTTTTTCTCTAGCTTTCTGTACTTGCTACTGGAAACCTGCGATGAATCTGTCTTCTTATAGTTCTAGTATCTTTGCTAGCCTTTCATTCAACATAGCTGAGTCATCCATCTCTGTGAAGGTAGATATTCTGAGGCTAGGAACAATGTACTCCATGGGCATAACTGCTTCTTGTCCATAGACCATCCTAAAAGGTGTATGGCCTATCAACTTCTTGCAAGTGGTTCTATAAGCCCATAATATTGCTGGAATTCTGTGATCCCAATCATTTATGTTAACATTGCAAACCTTCGTCAGAGCATGCTCAAGGATCTTGTTAAAGGATTCGACAGTTCCATTTGCTTGAGGATGGTAGGCAGTACTCTTCTGATGATATACTTGAAATTATTCAATCAATGCTTCAATAGTCTTATTTAGGAAATGTGATCCTCGATCACTCATAAGAATTCTAGGACACCCAAATATTGACAAGATATTATCAAAGATGAACTTCGCAGCTATAGTAGCACTACAGTTCTTGACTGGTTGAGCTTCGGCCCAACGAGTAAGGTAGTCAGTTGCTGTAATAATGTATCTTGCTCCAGATTTCTTGGCAGGGGGATTGATTGGTCCAACAAAATCAATAGCCCACTTGTCAAATGCTTGTAAAGTTACTTGTGGAACTAGAGGCATCTCATCCTTCCTGGATGGTTTGCATGTCCTCTGACAGATGTCACAGCGGTGGCAATACTCTCTTGCATCCTTATGAATTGTGGGCCACCACAATCCAGCTGTCAGAATATTCTGAGCTGTAGCTTTTCCTGCATAATGACCTCCTACTGCTCCAGAATGTGCTTCAGCCAAAATCAATGGCTTTTCATGCTCCAGGACACATCTGCGCAATATTTCATCTGGTCCCATCTTATATAGCTGACCTGCTATCAAAGTAAAGTCAGCTGCTCTAACTACCAGCTGCTTCTTCTGCTGTGTTGTCATCTCAGCAGGTGCAAAACCTGTAGATAAGTACTGAACAATATCCTGAAAATAGTCATCAACCATCTGAATGGCAAACAACTGGGCATCAGGAAGACCTTCGTCCAAACTAGTGGGCTCTTCTCCTTACTCGAGCCTCGACACATGGTCAGGCCCTAGGTTAAGTCTTCTAGGCTTAACTATGATCTCAAAGTCATATTCTTGAAACAGAATCAGCCATCTGCATATCCTTCCACCTAACACAGGCTTGATAACCAAGTACCTCAAAGCAGAATGGTCAGTGAACATTTTAAAATGAGATCCTAACAGATATTGTCGAAACTTCTGCAAGGCATAAACCATTGCTAGACCTTCTCGTTCTATCGTAGTATAGTTATTTTCTGCTGTGGACAATTTTCTACTTGCAAAAGCAATAGGGTGATCAATATTACCTTCGTCGGACTGAGCCAATACTATACCCAAAGCAATGGAGGATGCATCGACATGCACATGAAACTCCTTATTCCAATCAGGGAATACTAAGATAGGGGCAGCTATCATCTTTTCTAAAATATCCAAGCTTTCCTGACACTCAGGTGTCCATTCAAACTTAATATCTTTCTTCAATTGCTTTTCCATAGGGGCTGTAATCTGAGCATATCCTTTGATGAATTTCCTATAATATCCAGTATGACCAAGTGTGGTGCGAAGTTGCTTAACAAACTTCGGAGGTGGCAAGTTCACGATAATGGCTATCTTCATAGGATCCACCATCAATCCTTGTTTGCACACAATGTGACCTAGCAAAATTCCAAAAGGTGCACAAAAGATACACTTCTTTAGGTTCAATGAAATCTGATGTTGTCTACACTTGTCTAGCATAAGTCTTAAACTGGCTATATGATCCTTCAATAAACCAAATATAGTCCAATCATCAAAGTAGACTTCCAAGAATTTATGTATAAATTCCTTAAATGTAGATATGACTACTCTGGAAAACATAGCAAATGCATTCTTCAATCCAAAGGGCATAACTGTATACTGGAAGGATCCCATTTCTGTAGCGAAGGTGGTCTTATGTCAATCCTCTGGAGCATTTCTGATCTGATGGTAACCTTTCATTTCTAAGAACTTCGTCGGAAATAAATCCTGATACTCATGGAGAAGTTGGGTTACTTTGCTCACCATTTCTTCATCCCAATAATCTCCAATGGTAGCGTACTTGGGCTGTTCTTCTGATCCAACGTTTACTGCCCTTGTCTTCAAGGGCTGAGTCACTTCAGGTGCTTCGACTGCTGACCCGTGTACTTCGTAGTGTCCTTCTGACTCAGGAATGTTAATATTGTGCGGGTATTCATCCTCGTCAATTGCGAGGTTATAACATTCTACTGCATTAGCTTCTTATGCCTTCCAATCAGGTTGGTATTCTGCTATTTCTTTATTATCAAACACCTTAGTATGGATCAACCTAATCACTGCGTCTAAAGTAGGACAAAACTCATTAATAGAAAATGTCAGCACAAAACTATCAACAAGACTATCCCAACTTACTGTACCATGGCGAAGCTCCACCTCCGCATACCGGTTCTTTGCTACAGGTTCCAGAGTGTGCACAAACCTATGTACCCATTCTTCACGAGGTACATGCTTCCATGCTTCATAACATTGCTCCAAATGTTCCTGAGGGCTAGTTTTACCATTAAACCTGCTTCTCACCTCTTGAGGTTGATCCATGAATCTCAGGCGAAGGGAGTTTTGAAAAGTTTCCCAACTATGAATGTACTTTTTATGACCATTCCACCATCTAGCAGCTATGGCTCTAAATACTGAATCTAGAGTCTCCATTTTCTGTGAATCTGGTACCTGCTCTAAAAATTGCAAAATAAAATCTTGGGGGTCTGTCAAACCATCAAAAATAGGTAAGACTCTTGTCTGTGAGCCAAGCCATATGAGAGACTTGGTAATTCTTGCACATCGATGTCCATGTAGTTCATAAAGTCTATTCTGCCAATTCTCTAAACCTTCATCTGAATCAGTCATGCAAGAACTGTCACACTTCCAATCCATTATACCTTCAGTAGTAGGGTTAACATAATCTTCTTCTTTAGCTGTGATGTTGTAGATATGATCCAAAACATTTTGATCTTCATCTCTGACTAGCTCTATGTACCTTTCTCCTTGAGAAGGGTCCAAGGGTACTATGACTCTCAAGCCTTTTCCTTCAAAAGTCATCTGCCTGTTCTTAAGGTTGATTACTGCAGAATTCTCTATTGCCCATTCAATTCCTAGCAAGGCTGGATAGGGGTTGCTATCATCAATTATTTCAATGACTTCAAAATCTGCTAAGGTCCTGACTCCATCAATGTCTACTGGGACACTAGGGAATCTTCCTAGGGGCACAATCTTCTGTTGATTGGCTAATCTCAACTGTATGGGGGACCATTCAAGGGTTGGCTTTCCCATTTGTTCCCATGTTTGCTTAGTTAGGACATTTACTTCTGATCCCAAGTCTAAAATGATGTCAGTCATGTCATACAATCCTATCTGAGCATGCAATCTCATTTCTCTTCCAGTTCTTCTAACTCTATTAACATTTTTTTCTTTACCAGAGCTTTGTTGAGGTTCGCAAGAAGCAATAAATTTCTGTAACTCATTTAAAGCATTCTGATTTCTTAAGAGCTTCATACAACTTTGTAAAAATGATGACAATGTACTTACTTTATCCATCGAAGCTCCTTGATACTGTAACTGTTGTTGATGCTGTTGCGCAGGTGCTACTGATGTTCCCGGATCAGCAAAGTCTTTTTTGGCTTCCATGAATGTTTATTTTTCTCTTCCTACATCGAAGTTTGGAATTTTCTCTGGGGTCTTACAAACCCAATCCTCGTCAGGCAGTTTTTCCTTAGTCTGTATTTGCGTCGTAGCTCCACTCCTTGTAACAACGTTAATGGCTGGGACAGGTCTTTGCTCCACAGAAATCATCTGAATGTTCTAAGTAGGAGGGGCATTTATTTCTTGTATCTTGGCTATCAACTGCGGGCATTGCTCAATCACATGATCTACCGCTCTGCAATATCGACATGTCGTAGTTGGGTTCTGACAGTCTCTAGCTAGATGTCCTGCCTGATTACAGTTATAGCACACAACCTGGCCTCGACCTCTTCCAGACATACCACCACGACCACGACCTCCAAAAGTACCTCGACCTGATGTACTACCACGGTAACCATATCCATCATTGCCTTTTGCATCATTCTGTACCCTATAAGCATCATATGTTCGCTCTCTCATAAGGTCAAAGCTGTGACATTCCTCTTCGTTGTGTCCAACTGACTACAGAACTTGAAATATGGATTCTTAGTTACTTGCACATATCTCTGCAGCAGATAGCAGTCTTCAAGTCGATGTTGGCCAGTTGTTCTACAGATCTCACAATATAGAACACTAGGGTTAAATGGGTTTGGTGCACCAGTATTCAGGTAATTTCTTAATGCAGGACACTGTTCCTTATCATGACTCTCTGTTCGACATCATGTACACCAAACCTCTTCACGAATATATTCCCCCTTCTTCATGTCGCGAAGCTCTAGAGCCATTTCTACCAACTACGCTTGTATTTGGGCTATACCAGAATTATCTTCGACAGGCGTTGTTTCAAGCTTCATAGCAATTTCCAAAGCCTCTTGCTGGTCAGCAACCTTCTGTTGCATGAGTGGAGTTCTAATATGGGGTAATAATGCTGCTATGAACCATTCTTTATGCTGCGCTAGTCCAATAGTGAAACTAACTTGATCTAGAAGAACTTTGAACCTCTGATCAAAGTCCCAAACGGATTCACCTCGCCTTTGCTGAATTTCTTTTAACTCCATTATACACTGTGACTCTAATTTAGGCTTCTTGAACTCTTTGATCATTGCTACTTTAATATCAGCCAAGACATGGTTCTGAGTGCTGGAAAACTTCATGAACCAGGTCAAAGCCCGGTCTCTAAAAGAAGTGACCAGCTGCGCTCTCCTTATATCTTGATCCATAATGTTCTTGGCAGTCCAAACAGCTTCACATAAGAACCAAAACTGTTCTGGATCCTCTGATCCAGTTCCTTTGAACACTGGGAGCTTGATATCATCAATCATATGGGCCATAGCAGATCTAGGGTGGGGAGAACTTACTGGGGTAGACTGACCTGCGACAGGAATACTCGGGCTAGGGTTATTTTTTGACTGCAACGGGTTCTCAGGGGTAACAGATCTGCGTTGCGGAGTTCTAGGAGGGTTTCTAACAAAAGGGGTTTCTTCAGATTCCTGGTCTTCTGGACTTAATGGCGTATACTCTGTATTCTGGCCTAGGGTATAGGATTCTAGGTTTCTCGTGTATCTTTTACGGCTTCGCAACAAACCACTTTGCTCGTCGAAGTTACTTTCACTTCCAAACATAGGTTAGTAAAAATAAATCTAGCAATCTGATTCTATAAGTAATATACCTTTCTTAGCCAAGAGCATTTTAATTTGCAGACTAAATGAATTTAGGTACTTACCCCTTGGTCCTTTGAAAAACGGTCTTTCAGCTTCGCTAAAAGAGGTACTTGTGTCGATGGCAAACTCTGTCACAAATGCTCCAAGGGTTCGCGTTGTCCAGAAATCAATAGCTCGTGATATCGCGTTGTTCACTCTTTTCAATATGTTAATTCTTGCGGGGGTCCAATCAAGAAACTAATCTTCCTTGAAGTTGGTCTTTCTTTCTGTCAACCTAGATAACCACTGGTGCAATTCTATGTGGATACTACCAAAGAAAATTTCATGAATATCAGTAAAAACGTACCTTTGCAAAAATTCATCTGAGATGTGATGAGGATCCTTATTTTCTTGCTCAGCAAACTTCAGGTAAGTCTCTTCAATCCAATCACCGATTTCTTTTACTGAGGGCCTCCAAAACATAGCCCTTCAGGTACGACGTAAATCCCTCTTGAAGAAGATCTGTTCAACTGGAAACGGAACCAACTTGTTGGGCTATAGGGAAGACCCGGGGTGTATACTTTAACTTCGCACCAACAAAAATACCCACAGTGTTGGCCCTTTCAGCAACAACCTGTGAACAGGTTGCAGTCTCACCCGAAACAGCTATGGGGTGCCACAGAATCAGGTTTCTGCAAGAAGAATAGGGATATTACTGTACCTTTAGCCTTAAAAACAATTAATTATACAAAATAGAGCTTTGACATTCAATAAAATAGCTTCGCAGTTTAGATAAATAATGTTACTTGCTTAACCCTTAACTGGGAATTCACAGCGAAGTTACTATTCAACAGTTATCTTACTTTAGCATTCACCTAATTATCAAAAGCATAAAAACATCACAGCACAACATAACACAACACAAGATTTAACGTGGTTCACCCCCAGGGTAGGGGCTACGTCCACAGAACTTCTTTTATTCAACTCTTTACAAAACAACAGTTCTGATCTGTGCACTCAGCTACAGATCCTTCCTTCAAGCCTAACTACGCACTTAGCTGCAGTTCCTTTCTTACAAACTCTAAGCTGCGCACTTAGATGCAGTTCCTTTCCTTACAAAAACCCTCTACGCACACAGCTGCAGAGGTCATCCACGCACACAGTTGGGACTTGGCCTTAAAACCCGAAAATAGATCTAACTTCTTCGCATCATATGATCCTCATGTCATTAGATACCCTTGACATCTTTACATGAGTTCCTATTTATACAAGTGCACTCTTAGAAAATCATGGGCTTACACCCGAAATTTATGGACAATTACAAAAAAGAGGGCTTTGACTCAACCCCGACACCCCTAAGACTATTTTGAGTCGCAACTCCGCTTACAAGCTTCCACAAAAACCATGGAGTTACCAAAATTAAGGACCGTTAAGGTGCGTGCCCCAACACTGCAAAAACAGCAAGCCAATATCCCAAGGAAAGCTTTCTTTCCTTGGTTCCATTTTCACCTGTTTAGCTAGTTTTAACTTCATTTTTTTTTAGATAAGGTAGGCTGATCCAAAGGTACTCTTAAAGTGATTTTGGGCATATGTTATTCTAACATGCTCACTATTTTTTAACAGGTGTAACAGAAAGTAAAGGAAGTTGCTGTTCAGAAGTGTCTTCAAGAGCGTTCAAATCCCCCCAGGGGTCTCCCATTTGACTGAAACCTTTGATTTTCGCACCTTGTAAACTCTTGATTTCAATCCATATAAGGATCAAGAGGAATTATATCAGTTCTATGATATTTTAACAGCTGTTAATAAAATTATTTTTTGAATAGGCTCTTTCGAGCCCATTCCCCATCCCCCCTGGGGGGATTTGCGTCGGTGTCCTTTTTGTTGCTCTTTGCTCATTTCCTTTTTGAACTGGTATTGATCTAATCTGCAGGGTAGTATACTTTATTCCATTATTAATTTCATATTCCATATTTTACATTTCAAAGTAATCATAATACTTACCCCACGATTTCCCGATTGACCCGAAAGGGGAAAGAGATTCGTGGTAGGACTAATTAAGAAACTAGAATTGTGTATCTATTTTCTTTTTTCTATAATTTATTTATCATCAATTATAAAATTAACCCCTCCTCGATTCCCCGATTGAGATCCACTTGGATCGAAAGAGGTTCCTGGAGGGTTTTCTTTTAAACAAGAACACCCAATTTAAAACTTACTAAAATTAACAAGACTCCAGTGTGTATGCTCTGCACTTGGCTGCGGTTCTTCCGATCAGTCAAGTTGTATCAAAAGCACTTGGGTGACTAGTATAATTAGGACTCACTCTCCCCAACTGACAAACCATCAGGTGAAAATCCAACACCTAGATCAAACCTTTAAGGTGGAAAAATACCCAAAGGAAGTGAGAACTTATGAAAAGTGACCTCAGGGCACCGATCTCTGTCACACCCTAATGGCTGCGTTATGAACAATAGCCCCAGAGACACCATTTCATCCCACATATTCCTTGCGGGTAGCCGTGAAGGTTTAGTTTTGGACATACTCCAAGTACCCTCGGGTATATCTGGAGTCCCCCCTTAGCCTAAATTTAATCAACTCACACTTCAAATTTAGCTTAAAACATACCAAAAGGCAATCGCAAAACATCCACTCCAAGCACATGCAAGTATATTGATTCTATTTTTTGGACTCCATTCTAAGGCACTAGTTATTTTCTTGCTTTATACATATATTGTGTCTCAGCATTGTGCTTTCGTGTATTTATTTTCATATCTTGTCATCTTTGATTGTCTATAGCTAAATTTCAAACTCCTAACCAACTCATTCAGTTTAACATCACCACACTAAGTAATTCTCCTTAGTAATTTAATAGGGTCTACCCCCCTTGGCTTCGTTAAGATTTGAGCCTAAACGGAGGAGTCAAGAACAAGGTGGCATCCTTGACTCGAGAATTTCCCCCAAAAACACACCGAGTGGCTTGAAGATTTCTGCCACGTGACCCAGGTGTGTGAAAGGCGACAACACTTTTTGGCGTTGTTGACGGGAATAAATCTTTTTATTCCTAAGTACGACTTAGCTTAACATTTTTCTAAACAACTAAAAAGATAAAAACTTTTGATTGATCTAGTCTTTAAAAAACATAAAAATTAAAACTCGATCCATCTGGCGACTCCACAGTCTAACATCCCTTCAAGAATTTCTACCCAAGGAAACCACCGACAGTTATTCAATCCTCTCCCTGATCCCAAAAGTATTATTAGGGAAAGATTGAATAGGCAGACTTCTCGTAGAAACCTTGAAGATTTAGGAGACCAATCCCTCTCAGAGATCCATCACATATTTGTAGAGAGTCATACCTTCCAATCTCAAGAAATGACAGAATTTTACAAACCGCTTGACTTTACTCAGATAGCAGGTGCTCCTCATGACATTCTGAATGATGCTATCAAGAAGCTCCCCATATTTGAGGGAAATAATGCCACCATCACCAAGACTCACCTCCGAAAGTTTGAAAAGCACCTGGTCAGTTACTGCAATAGTGCTGCCTCTGACCATGAAGATGTCAAAATGAAACTCTTTTATTTATCCTTAGAGGATGATGCTATCGAATGGTATGGAGACCTTGGTGATGATTCATATAAAACCCTTAATGAATTCCTAGAATGTTTTAAGAAGAAATGGGGGGAAAAGAAAGAACGAAGACATTTGCTTGCTGCCCTTCATAATATAAAGAAGATGGAAAATGAAACCATTGATGAATTTAATACTAAGTTCGGACGTGTGGTTGCGGACCTCCCTAGAGAAATCAAGCCGAGGGATGCCTCCATCCTCATATCTTACATCGAAGCTTTCACTGGTGATTTGAGGTACCAATTAAGGGACAAAGATCCGACCGGTCTAAAAACTGCTCAGGATCTGGCCGAGAAGATAGAAAAGAATATGCAATCTTCGGGAAAATCCAACATTCTAGGTTACACTAGGGGAAACGCCTCGTACAACAAAGAGAAGGGAAAGGCCATTGAATTAGAGGAAAAGGAAACCTCTAAATACCCCATGGAAAAGGTAACTAGCCTGTTTGAAAAAATGATGACTAGTCAGAACCAACTCATGGCAAACCAATCTGTGCAATTGAATAATATTCAGAACAGAATAATCACACTGGAAAGAAATAATGGACCTAGGAACTTTCAACCAAAACAGAATCAGGTGTATCAAAAGAAGGCTCCTCAACATGAACCTAGGATTCCAAATCAGTTAGACTCAACTAACCTGGTAGATGAAGTCATCCCATGGTGTAGACCTTGCGATCAATTCCACACTGAAAGCACTTGCTATATAGAAAACCAAGTTATAGAACATGGAATGGTGGAGGTCAGTAATCATGAAACAACATCAGGCGAGTCTGATCATGTGTACATGGTAGGCCGAACCTATCCTCTATCAAACCAGCATTGGCAGCAGGCCACGGATTACGGTTTCGAGAAGGATCTCCTTTCTCACTTTTATGGTGTAATGCCTTCTCCGAAAGTAATTAAGGAAATGAAAGAGGCCAGGTTCAAGGGAGCTGTGTATCAAAGAAGAGAAAAGCAATCACCATATAAACAGTACAAGCAAAAGGTAACCACTCCTCCCCTCCCAGATCCTCCTATTGTCCCTGAGTCAAATATTGGTATGGGAGAATGGATAAGTCGTGCTAAGATTCATGTTTATGCAACTGATGTCCTTAAAATTCCCGGTCAAAAGGAAAAATTGTTTGAAAGCCTTAGAGGATAGTCAAAGTGAAGCTCATAATATTATCAAAGAGGATCATCTCCCTAATAATAATGCTATATTTGAAGCTGAACTTATTGAACCTATAGATATGCCCATAGTCCTCAACAGTGTTGATCCGAGGAGAGAAGACCACCCACCTTTTTATGTCTCCCTATTAGTTGATAAACTTCTCCTTCATAACTGTATGTTAGATTCAGGTGCTTCATCAAATGTCATGACAAGAAAAGTAATGGAGCAGCTAAATCTAAGGGTCACCCGACCCTACCACAATGTTTGTGCCATGGATGCAAGAGAAGTTGAAGTGGTAGGGATAATCTTAAATTTACAGGTCAAGTTAGCTAAGTATCCTGATATCGACATGTCGATGGATGTGGTGGTGATAGATGTTCCAGATAATTGGGGTATGTTGCTATCCAGAAAATGGGCCACAACTCTTGGTGGGCACATTCAAATGGATTGGACATATGCTACTATACCTGCATCAGAGAACATTAGGGTGATTCTCCACAAAGAAAAGCTGAGGAAACAACATGTAGAAAACCCTAAGAAGCGCGGAAATGAATTTGTTCATTTCAGTGATAATTTTGGAAACTATGCTATTTTTTCAAATTTCATGGCCCCTATTAAGGAAAACATTAAAAATGAAAAGATCGATGAAGTTTGGAAAATGTACTTTGACGGGGCTTGTTCCAAAACCGAAAAGGGTGCGGGCATCGTAATCATCTCTCCTTTAGATAAAATCTACAATTTTGGATTCAGGTTAGAGTTTGAAGCATCAAACAATGTAAACGAGTATGAGGCATTGATCCTAGGGTTAGAAACTACTAAAGATATGGGGATAAAGATGTTGAACATAAAGGGTGATTCAGATCTAGTTGTCCTCCAAATTAAGAATTAGTATCAATGCAAAAATGACAGACTAAGAAAGTATTGAAATGCCACATGGGACACTATGGAATGGTTTGATGCACTCAACATTCAAAAGGTCCATAGGGAAATGAATGGGTTAGCAGATAGATGGGCAGTAGCAGCATCCACCCTCCAGCCATCGGATGAAATGATTAATGGGAATGGAAATATGGAAATCAATTTCAGACCTTCGATTCCAGATAATATAGACCACTGGCAGGTGTTCAAAGATGATGAGCAACTCTTGAGATTCATCCACAATCTACAAGAGTTCGAAGGTTACAAGATCAGTTTTTAGCAGGAAGGTAAAGAGTATCAGGAGTGCGAGGATAATGAAAGGAATCACATCCCGAGTAGCCTTATAGATTTCGAGAATCTTTTCGATCAACAGGATCATCATAGAAAACAAAAAGAAGAAATAAAAATTGGGAATTATATGGAAATAAACATAGGAACTGACAAGGATCCCAAGCTAATAAAAATTGGAAAGGGTACTTTGGAAACGGAAAGGAACAATTTGATCAACCTAATCAAAGAATATAGAGATGTGTTGGCCTTTAGTTATGATGAGATTAAAGCCTATAGGGAGGATGTGTTTCAACACACTATACCCCTCACAGAAGAAGCTAAGGAGGTCAAACATTTCCGACAAAAACTTAGGCGAATAAATCCTAGGTTGGCCCCCATTGTGCAGAAGGAACTTCAGAAGATGTTAGCGGCAGGGATTATAGCACCTACAAGACATTCATCTTGGTGCTCCAACTTAGTTGTTGTCAGAAAAAAGAATGGGTCAATTAGAATATGTATAGATTTTAGAAATCTGAATACATCATGCCTCAAGGATAATTACCCATTACCCGACATGGAAACATTGCTTCAAAGAGTAACAAGATCAGGAATGATGTCTATGTTGGATGGCTTTTCCGGTTATAACCAGTTGTTGGTAAATAAAGAGGATCAACACAAGACTACATTCACCACACCTTGGGGTACCTATAAATTTCTAAGAATGCCTTTTGGCTTATTGAATGCGGGTGCCACCATCCAAAGAGCCATGGATTTTTCCTTTAAAGAACTTATAGGAAAAATAACCAAAATATATCAGGATGACTTAAATGTTTTTTCAAAAGAAAGATCTGACCACATGTAATGTCCCCGGTTTTGACCCCATTTGCATGATGTATATATTGTAATTGATCGTGGTAAGGAGCTCAAGTAAAAAGCCCACCATCGATTTGGTTGTGTATGTTTCGGCAATAGAGGTAGTTGTCGATGGTATCTCGTGCTATTTGGCACATTATAATTCGGCATCATGTAAATACGCACATCAAATAAAATAAATCCACGACCAGCTACCGCAAGGCAACGTTAAAATGAAAAGGGCATGGTTCCAAAGGATATGGGGTGGGGGATTGTCAAACCTTGGTTATGGGAAAAACCCATGTTTCACCACCTATGTTGTTGTCACCTTTTGTCTCATCCAACCTTGTCAACCTATTTAATGCTTTAGCTGGTGGTTGAGGAATGAGGGCTGAGTGGTTGAGGGCATTTATTGCTGGAGGAAACGTGGGAAAAAGGGGCAAGCAATTCCTCCATATTCCCCCACGACTCCATTCTGGCCTGCCTGTTCGTCCTCCTCATGGTCGGTTGCTCTCACGGCTAGTCTTTTCTTCCTCACGCAGAGGTCTGTTCGTCCTCCCTATGGCTTGTTGATTCGCACGCAGAGAGTGAGGCTATTTCCCCTCATGCGCAGGCGGGAATCCTCATGCAGAAATCGGGTATGTCTTTCCCGTGTATTTTTCTATTGGGTGCGAGCTTTCCCTCACGCACAGACCGTTGAGGTCGATTTTCCCATGAGAGAGTCATGCTCACTATTTTTGTTTTGGGGCGGTTGTCTTCCCTACATTTTGTTGGCTGTGGTGTCCAATTTCGTTTTGGACCACTGTGTGTTCGTGGTGAGCTGTTTTCTGCTGGGGTCTGCGTTTGAGTTTCCATGGTTATGCTGGGAACGCTGTTTATTAACCTCCGTGGGCTGTGATTGGTTTCCATCACTCATTGTGAGTTTGGGTTGTTGAATTGCCCTGGTTTTGGTTGCTGTGGATGCAATCATCTTTTGGGTGTTGTGGCTGAGTTGTTTTGGCCACGTTAGGGCCAAGAACAACTCAGCAGTGTGGTTGGATTTGAGCTGTGTCTCACCCTTGGCTTGGGATCTTTTCCTGGTTGTTTTTCCTCCTTCACAAAAAAAAAAAAATGAGGGCGCTGCCCTCGACCCGCCCTGCAGTGGCGAGCCACAAGGGGGCAAGCCCCCTTGACCCCCGTCGTCCCTTGAGACAGTCGTTCTTGTGAGAAGGAAAATCCTGTGTTTTGGGCCAGATTTCGAATCAGAGGGATTTCACAAAGGACAAGAGGGATGCTGAAAAAGAAGTTTCCAAAATGGCTCTGAGATCATTGGAAGAATGTGAAAATTCTACTTTGCAGTAGTGTAATGAAAGTGCCGAAATTGGTGAAAGTCTTCGTTTTAGAAGTGGTGTGGTTTTTGCATCCGAGATCGGAATGAAGCATGTGGATAGGCGTTGGAAAGCCTATCCAGCAGGGAACAAGGATAAGTGACCGGAATCTGAGCATGAAGCAGCAAAGTGCTAATGATGGCTACTGTTATCAAATGGAAAAATATGGACAATTGCATGCCCAGGGGCAGCAAGGACTATGAAGTCAACCAGCTGCTGTGTGGAAAAGGAGTTCCATGCCAGGATGAAAGACTTGAAAAGGGAAGTTTTTCTTAAAAACCCTGTCTTACTAACTATGTTACATTCCCTAAATTTATACTGGAAATGCATGAGGATATGTATCGCATGCATAGGATATTGCATGTTGGTAAGAATATTGGGAATTATATATTTATAATGAACCACTAATGATAATCATTGCTTTGATTTTGGCATTAGTGGCAAAACCAACGATGACATGGACCTAGCCGAGTATGTTGTTGATGCTGAGGAATGTGACCAGCAACCCTATGAAAAAAGGGGTAAGGCAACGGGTCCATAACAAAAGTTGGTGAGCAAATTCTGCAATCTCCTGCAAGGACCAACCAAATTGGTCATGGAAAGGGTGTAAGTACGACCCATGCAGGTAAGAGTTGCTTATGACAGATTCCATGGAATGGTAAAGGTAAGAGACCTCATACCATGTGGATGTTGGAACGTTTCATGCCTAGATATGTTGATGATATTGATTATAGTAATGCATCCTATATGAGTTAGTCATGGTTGGGCCATGCACAGTATATTGAATGCAAGATAGCGTGAATGGATAGGCATTGGAAATATTTTGTGGACCCGGTAGTTATGCAATGGATGTATGCCTATGAAGGGTGTGAATGACTGACTGCATAAGTGTAGGTGAAATGTTGTGATGTATGGCATGAATGCATTGAGATGAGTGCATGTGAAATTATGAATAACTAACAGCTGAAATGATGAATTAATGATAATTCTGGAACTGTTTCGAAGGCTGTTATGAATGCAGAATAGTCATGATCAATTGGCCGCCAGAAATGCTCTATTGAAGAGCAGGGTGGTACAAATGATACGCCTGTGAAGTAAGGAGTATCTAACCACTTCATTTAAATTGCATGAATGCTGTGACTATACCTTGCAATGTTAGCATTATAATGATTGCATGAAGTAAATGAGTTTGGTATATATTGATGTGACTAACAGTTGGAAGTATTTGAATTTTATAAATTCTGAAAATACTTCGGAAATGGTTGTAGCAATGAGAAGTTATATGCATCTAGACTTACCAGGTGATTGGTTGATTGAAACTCATGTTTCAGGTATATTACTTCGAGCATGGCATTGAGAGGTAAGATCCTGACCAATGCCAGAATCTACCATATGATATGCATAATAGGTTGTTAAAATTCGAATTGTGAATTTCGGATTTGAGAAATTGCTGACAACCACTAGTCACTATTGGCTTGCATAAGCTTGTGTTTGGATGTTTGAAGCTTATGTTTCAGGTAGATTATTCCAAGAATGGCATTGAGAGGTAAGACCCTGACCAATGCCAGAATCTACCACATGAAAGAGGTTGTTAGGATTCGAATTGTGAATTTCGGATTTGAGGAATTGCTAACAACCACTAGCCACTGTTGGCTTGCATAAGATTGTGTTTGGTTGGTTGAAATTCATGTTTCAGGTAGATTATTTTGAGCATGGTAGTGAGAGGTAAGACCCTGACCAATGCCAAAATCTACCATTTATGAGAAGAAGTCTCATGGTTGTGAAAGTGGTTGATATGCATAATGGGTTGTTAAATTTGAGTTGTGAATTTCGAATTTAAGAAAGTGCTAATGACTACTAATCATTGTTGGCTTGTATGAGATTGTGTCAGGAGGGACACATGGTAAGTGGGTATTCATGTTATGATAGTAAGCATAAAAGTATAATGGGCATAGTAATGCTGCTTACAAGAGACCCACAATTGAGCAAGTCAATTTCTGTAGTAGATAGAATCGCAAATCCTTATTGAATTTGATTACTAATGTCATTGCTTGGTTATGGAACAATTAATTTGGATTGTAGTATCAGGTAATGATTGACTGTTCGGCTATTCGATGAATGTGTCAGGGGTACACACTGCAGGAAGACCATGTGTGATGGCCTGCAGAAGCCAAACTTCATGGGAAGGTTTTCCCTTATCTTGGAAACGGGTTTCGGGTGAAACGCCATTGGACATTTTGAAATGTCTCATCTGCACTGCATGTTTGGTAATGACATGAGTGAGATGGTATGGGCTATGTCGGTGAGACACGTGTGAATATGAAACATAAAAAGGAAGCAGGGATGGGGGCTTGGTTTGCTTAAACTTGGTGATTGGAAGCCACACAGACAGATCTAGAGGGATGACTTTCTTCTCCACAAACCCGGGATAGCACTAGAAGGGAATGCAGGGCCTGAGGGGCTGAGTAGCAGAGAAGGGACTGATTCCTTATGTTGGGTGTGTGTGGGTGTCTTAGAAGTCAGGCTAGTTCTGGTGTAGGTGTTCCTAGCTCTGCAGCGAGCCCACCAGCTTAGCATTCAGCCTTTCCCAACTCCTTGAAGGTGCCTAACAGATATAAAGGCATACTGCGACAACAAATGGATAAGTGTTCTGTAACCCTTGCTATGAATATGAATGTTTAATTATTAATTTTCCATATGCAGAACATGTTTTGATTTATTTCCATGATGACCGATTGCTTGAATATGGATAGGGCCTGCATGGCACACACCGGGAATGGGTGCACACTTTTCCGATGTCGGATCATGAAAGGATTTTCAATATTGATTACACTCTAGGGAGTGGACGCACTCTTGGTGTCTCAATACTTGATAGTGAATGATATGAAATGTGATTACGGTTTTAAGAGCAATAACGCTGATGAGTTTTCTTGTATTGCTTGTGTTGCTTGTGTTGACAGGCTAATGGTAAATGGTTGTTGTGAGGGGTTACGGAGTAAGGGTTATGGTCGATATAAGTGTATGTTGGTATAAGTGTATGGTTGGTATAAGTGTATGTGTCATTGTTGACATGAGTGTATAATGGGCTGTGATGTGCCTAAGGATCCATAGTAGATCCTAGACCTGGAAATGGTCATGATAAAGTTCCAAGCCCAGTTGACATGGTTATGTACTGGTTGGACATTGATTATTTGATGTTGAGGAAAAGCCTGCGTGCTGACCTAACATCTAAGTCCATAGGCGATCCCAAGGCTTGCAAAGCGAAGCAGGATCCTGTGGACGAACAAGGAAATGTACAATACAGATAAGTATTGGATTGTTTTGCTTATGAATATACATGTGTGTCTGATTTGGTTATGATGTTTTAAGCTCTTGTTCTAGAGGTAAAACTGATGAAAATAAACTAAACATGTGAATCTATTCAATGTTTGGATATAGGTATCGCGGGAAGCGAGGACTATGAGAGCATCCTATGGGTGCATGTGGACATGTGACTTTCCTGGAAAGCTCGGAATGAGCGGTAATGAAAAAGGTGCTAGTAGGACGGGGGAGTCCTAGCAGCCGAGACAAACCATTTGGAGAGACTCCATGGTTTAGAGGTCTGGAATAGACCAAAGACACTAAGTGTCATGACCAAGAAGGATTGGTCCAGCATTCACGG
>LPNX010903666.1:336956-380352 GCA_001517045.1 Pseudotsuga menziesii | reverse complement strand
ACCCTGAGAGTATGGAATCTCGGTACTCCAGACAGTGTAGCAATGACTCCCTCTGGTGTATCACCCTGGTGTGATTCCTCTTCTGTGGCCTCCTGCTCATCTTCGTCCTTGTCACTGTCTGAATACACCTCAATGTAATGTGCCTTCGCCTTCCCGGCGCATCTGTGTCCTGGTACCCATGGTTCCTGGCAAGTGAAGCGCAGCTTTTTCCTTCTCAAATCTTTCCTGGTGTCCTCATCTAACCAGGTTTTCTTGGGCACATCCTGCTGGAAAGGTTTCCTGTCCTTGTCCCTAACAGGAAAATTGGTTTTCATAGGGAATTTGTTTTTGGGAACTGAATCCTGAATATCCCTTGCCCTGCTAATAGCATCCTGCAGAGTGAGGGGTTTGTAGGCTTTCACCCATCCCCGTAGTGGTTCTATGAGGGCCTCAGTGAATAACATAGTCAGTCTGCTCTCTGACACATCTGTTACCATAACGGCTAGCCTCTGGAACTCTGAAATGAATGATTCTTCGCTACCAGTCTGCTTGAGTTGAGCCAACTCCCTGAAATGGATCTCTGGATCTTTCCTGTCGAACCTCTCCATGAGTCTCTGAGTGAACTCACCGTAAGAATGTATGGTGTTGTGACCCAATGTCACCAGTCCGTGGTACCACCATTCGTGAGCCTCTCTGTCCAAGTGAAGTGTAGCCAACTTAATGGCGTCTGTCTCTGTCATGGGGTTGAGCTGGAAATAGGTATCCAACTTTTGGACCCATGTTCTCGCTGATCCTCCGCGAGTCCCATCAAAGTTTGGGATGGTCAACCTACCCAAGGTTTTCTGCAGCTCATGGTTGTGATTGAAACCCTTGTTGAAATTCCTGGGCCTGTTCTTGCTCTTCATGTTGCAGAAGTCGAAGAAAGACATAGCAGCATGAAACTCATCTCCTAAGTCTGTGTATTCTTGCAAATAAGCCCCATAAGGCTCGTTGGGCTCTACCTGCATGATCGGGCCCCCTACTGTATCTGCTAAGAAGTGAGGCATGGTAGGCTTGATAGTAGGTCTGCTGTATATGTGGGGAGTGTTCTGGATGTTGGTGTATGTCATCTTTCCACTGCCGCTGGAAGATCCCCTCTCTACTGGTGAAGGGGGTGTACTGCTGATACCTGGTTCTGGTTTCGCTGACAGTCTACTGATTGCATTGAGGACTTCTTTTTGTCCTTTCGCTAAGTCTTGCAATGCAGAGACCAAGTTGCGAAAGTCCATCCGATCCTTCTCATCTCCCGTTCCTTTTCCCCTATCCGCATGAATACCTGTCTGTTCCATGTCGGAATTGGTATCCTCAAGCTGGATATCTTCAAAGTCTCCTGTGTACCTACTCTTCCTCCTCCTATAGGTTACAAAAGGATCCCCTTCTGTATTCATCCACTTTTCATCTCTTAAGCCCACAGCTGGCCAAGAAAATAGCTCTGATATCACTGAAATATCCCAAATCCCGATATTTTCTATTTCTAAACAATTATGCGGATACAACTGGGCTTACAAACTGCCAGGCAAAAATCCCTATTTTATAGGAAAAATTAGGGTTAGGGTTTGTGAGATAGGATACACACTTACCATTGATAACTGGCTGAACTGCTGCAGATAAAGTCTGCAAGTACTGAGATCTGGATCGGAGAGGAACTGATCTCTCCCGTCTCCGGTGAATGCTCCAGCAATAAGACGCCCAAGCAGAGAAAAAGGTGACGCCCTCAAGGAAGGAGGGGCCCGATGGATCTGCCGATTTGCAGGGCTGATAGCCTTGTTGTGGCGGAGAGATTGGCTGGAAAATACTGCAGTTCTGAACCCTCTAAGTATGATAGCGACTTGGTTCCCTGAGGCAGCTGCTCACGCCCCTGGTGGTCTGGAAATGCTGATAACTCCTTCGGATGAGCTCAGATGGAGCTGATAGTCACTGGGTACCGGAGTATGAAGCTGCTGGTGAGAATGATGCCTGAGTTTCGGAAGGAAACTGAGATCTGAAGGCCCAATAGCTGATTAGGGCTTTCTGGTTGAAAACCCCCTCTTACGGCTGCACCGTGCCTCTGCAACAATCTATACCCTGTGCTATATAGCTGATGAATGAAATGAAGAACAAGTGGTGAACCAATATGACTTACCCGAAATAAGACTAGGACAGATGTTTCACTGCCGAAATCCTGTTAGCTGAAGACTCCGTCTCCAACCCCAACTGCTGTGCTGCTATCCAAGTGCTTCCAAAATAATCAATAATCATAAGTGAGGTCTCCTCTTGCTTTACCTTCTATTTATAAAGTTCAACTGCGCAAAACCTAATCTTTGACCTAATTAGGTCACTTTATCTTCTAATTTGCCGTTGACTTGCATGCAAAGAGCATGGTCATGCATGGAGCATGGAAAAGAGCATGGTCATGCATGGAGCATGGAAAAGAGCATGGTCATGCAAAGAGCATGGTCATGCAAGAAGGTGGCCTTTGGCCTAGGTGGCCCTTCTTGACCAAGTGAGGATGCCGTAGATCTTCTATGGATGGCATCAGTCCTGATCTGATTCCCTAGTTATCAGTAACCGCTCGAACCCACAGGAATCACATAGGTTAGCGGTATGGGCCTCAGGGCCTAAAAGGAAGGGGACATTACAGACAGAAAGAGCACTTTAGGATGTTGTTTTAGTTTGGGATCAAGCATGATCTCATGGTTCAGTAGAAAGCAGTCTAGTGTTGACCTTCATACGACAGAGGTTGAATACATTGTAGCATGTTTAGCCTGTAGCGAAGCAGTGTGGCTTCACAAGATGTTGGCAGGATTGTTTGATGTAGAGATAGGTGTGACTGATATCCATTGCGATAATCAAAGTTGTATTAACATGACAGAAAACTCGATGATAAGTCAAAACATATCGAAATTAGATATCGCTACGTTCGGGATATGGTGCAGAAGGGAGCCGTAAAGCTCAAGTATCTTCCTACAGAGGAACGAGTTGCTGATGTATTGACCAGTGTTTTAAAACTCGGTCCGAGCCGACTCGGGCTCGGCCAAGCCACCCGAGTTGACTCTAAGTTGAGCCGACTCAGCCTTTAACTTGGATCGGGTGGTCGGTTCAGTACAGAACTGGATAACTCGGCCGAGTTACAGGTCGACTCGGCGAGTTGGACCGAACTCATAATTTAAAAAAAATAAAATTTATTAATTAACTAACCTAAAATCTAACCAAACCTGAGCCACCCCTTAACCTAACCCCTAACCAACTACCATAACACTAATACTTGTGAGTCGTGACTTACCCACGACTTCCTTTTTTCTTTTGTTTGCAACTTTGGAGTGTTTACCACCTAGTGTTTACCCACTGTGGCCAGTTCACGGTTTAGCTACCAGCAGTGTTTATGACCTAGTCACCTAAGCTGTCGAGGAGTCCGTGAGTGTGGGTGCTCGGTGGAGGCTCTGCACAGTGCAGACGGTGTGGAGTTTGCTGCAGGTGCCAGGGGCAGGTTACGGCGTGGACTTTGTTGCAGGAGTCTGGACGGCGTGGAGTTTGTTGCCAGTGTTGGAAGTGGACTGTGGAACTTCCACTCAGGAGTAGGTTACAATTTACAGGTATGTACTATGCATTATGTAATTTGTTTTTTAATTTTTATAAATTACAATTAAGTTACAATATTGTGAATTCATGTAATTTACAGTACTGTAAATTACGTGTAATTTTCAGTACTGTAAATTACTGTAAATTACATATTTTAATGTAATTTTTTGTAAATTAATGTATTTTTTTTTTTTTATAGTGAATTGTCCATTAACATTTACATTTCAAAATGTCTCTAAAATCAAAAGATTCAACAGGGACCTATGCTGATGTGGTTGAAGGGAAGATATATTGCAAATATTGCAAAAAATTGATTAAGGGAGGAGGCATTCATAGGTTCAAACAACACTTGGTTGCCATTAGAGGTAATGTTGCCCCATGTGAAGCTGATTCAGAAGTGATTGGAGAGATAAGGTTGGAGTTGCAACAACAATTTGAACAGTATGAAGTGGAGAAGACTAACCAAAAAGAGAGAGAGGTAGAAATAGGGAAGAAGAGGCATCTTCCAGAAATGATGGGCAGAGCTGCCCCTCATTCTAAATATTAAGGCTCCTCATCCATACCTTCTCCCAATTTCAGGGATACCTTTCAGTATGTTCCTCCTCCCTTAGAAACAAATGTGTCCAAAAAAGGGAGTAATATCAATGTTCCCCCAAGTTTCCAGGACGGGGGGACGCGGGAGCGGGGAAACGCACATTCGGGACGCGTGGAGACCACCCCCAAATTTAGGGATATTCAGGGGGGGCGTGGGGACGCCTCCAAAATTATAAAAATAAAATAAAATATTAAAAATAATAATTCATTTGATGTATATTAATGATTGTGCAATGTAAATACTAAATATATCAGTTTATTTTCTAAGTAGTACCAAGTAGGAATTGTAAAATGTGAAAATAATGGGAAAATATTAAAAAAAAATTCACAGGGGCATGGTTGGGGAGGGAAAGTTTCGCCCAGGAGTCCCCAAGTCCCCGAGACGCAGGAAACGTGGAAACGCGTCCCCGTGGAACACTGAGTAATATACATAGTTTTTTCTCACCTCAAAACACCTTTGACAATGCTGCTGCTTCTTGGCCAATTCAGCCCACCATAGATGCCCATTGGAAAAAACAATACAAAATAACGGCTCATGAGTACATAGCTAGATGGTGGTATGATGTAGATTTCCCCTTCAATGTTGTCAGCTCACCATATTTCCAACCTATATGGGATTCTATTGTTGTTGCTGGTAAGGGCTTCAAAGGCCCTAGTATGCATGACTTGAGAGGATCTCTTTTGCAAAAAGAGATCACATCCTTGGGTGAATACTTCAAGGAGTTCAAAGAATCATGGGCCATAACAGGATGCACTATCATGTCAGATGGATGAACCGATGCAAAGAACCGAACCATCATAAACTTCCTTGTCTCCTGCCCACAGGGAACCTTGTTTTTGAGATCATATGATGCATTTGATAAGGTGAAAGATGCAAATCTGTTATTTCATATTTTTGTTGAGGTTGTTGAGGAGGTGGGGGTAGCTAATGTTGTGCAGGTCATCACAGATAATGCCGCTAATTATGTTCTTGTTGGTAAGATGTTAGAGGAAAAGTACACAACAATATTTTGGACCCATGTGCGATACATTGCATAGACCTCATGCTTGAGGACATATGCAAACAACATTGGATCAAGCACACTGTAGAGCACGCCAAAAGCATCACAAGATACATCTACAACTACTCATGGGTATTGAGCTTGATGAGGAAACACACACAGGGCAGGGAACTTGTTAAGCCTGCCATTACTAGATTTGCAACTCATTTCCTCACGTTGCAATCTCTCCTTGCTCAAAGAAAGAACTTGGAACAAATGGTTCCAAGTGATGAATGGAGTTTAAGTAAATGGGCCTGTAGAACAGATGGAAAAGACACCAAGAAGAAAATCTTGGAAAAAAGCAACAGAGGTTTTGAAAATTACTGAGCCACTTGTTAAGGTGTTGCGGTTGGTGGATGGGGAAAGATTGGCCATGGGATACATTTATGAGGCCATGGATCAGGCAAAGGAGCAAATAAGGGTAGCATACAAGGATAGAGTGGCCAAGTATGGGCCTATTTGGGATATCATCAATAGGAGATGCAACACTCAACTCCATCGCCCTACACATGTAGCTGGGTATTTCCTGAACCCAAGGTATCATTATAGAGCTCGGTTTGGAGAAGATCAGACCGGTGAGGTCAAAGATGGATTGTATGTGTGCCTTGGGCGCATGGTCCCAAATGAGATGGAGCAGTTGGAGATACATGAACAACTTACCGCTTTCACCAGAACCATAGGTACCTTTGCCAAACCTGTGGCTAAGGTTGCAAGAGATAGAGACCAACAAGGTAAACAATTCCATTGTTTTTATTTAATTTAGTTGTTTAATTTTTAAAATTTAATAACTTCAATATTTAGTTAAATTCACAATCTAATTCGTTGATTTAACTCCATTTGCACTTGCAACAAGTTGGTGGGAGTCATTTGGTGGGTAAGGCCTTTAATTGCAAAAGGTTGCAATTCGAATCCTTAGTCAACCATGCAGTTCTTCTGGGTGTGAGCGCAATTGGTCTGTCTTTGAGCGGATTCACACGAAGAAGAGAAATCGTTTAGAGCAAAATCGGTTAAATGATCTAGTCTTTGTGCAATACAACCTTTGCTTAAGGCGCAACCAATTGATGAACAAAAGACCTGATACAGATCCTATTGTGTTTGATGATATTGATCCAACCTCAGATTGGTTAGTGGAGACTCAAGAGCCCGAGTTTGATCCAGATTTTGATATTGAGCTAGATGCAACTGATGATTTTACTATGGAAGCAAATCCACTATTACCAGTACCATCATTAGTTCATGTTGATGCAGGTGTAGAATCTAAATCCATAATATTTTTCTTCTATCATTGAATAATATGAGTGTTTCAAATTTCAATATAATATATAGTAATAATTTGATACAACTATTGAATCTTGATATAAAATTATTTCATTCCAGATACGGCAGGCACTAGTAGGGCAGGACAGATGCGGGCTCCTGTATAACCTGATCCACGTCCACCTCGTGCTTTTATGCATTCAGCTAGTACTCCAGCTAGTGTTGCTCCTACTGCAACAATTGTAGATGACCTTGAGGGGTTTGAGCCTGAGCCAGATGCCATTGCTTATGCCATTGCTAGTCCGGGTTCTAGTTCTAGCAGTGGTGATGAGTTTGATTATTGATCATGTTGATCAATGATGCAATGGCATACTTATTACTGCCATCATAGCATTTTGTTTTTTGGACTCTGTCACGACTCACTTTGCATCATATATGCCATTTAGGCATATTTGATTATATATTTTCATTTTGTTCAGACTTCATATATGTATTATGTATTGTTGCTTGCAGCCTTGCACATTGGCACAGTACCCTTCGTGCAATTTTGATATGTTCACCCTTATATGCTATATATATGATCATAGTTTGGATGTTTTGTTTGGAATGATGGATTATAATCTTTAAAATATATTTTATCTTTAAAATTTAAATGTTTTGTGTTTTTTAGTAAACCGAGTCATTAAAATCAAATCGTCCGAGTCATTGCTGAGTTCGAGTCTGAGTCTGAGTTGACCCTCGACCGATTCCGATTCCGAGTCCAAGTTTTAAAACATTTGTATTGACTAAACCTCTGTCTCGTGTAAAGTTTGAAAATTTTTGAGACAAGCTTGGTGTAGTCCGAAAGGACTTCCCTTGAAAGGAATGATGTTGATGATGTGATTTCCTTGCAGTGGTTTGGTAGCTCCGTCTAGGATTGGTATGTCAGTTTGACTAGGCTTGTTTGGTCCAAAAGGATTAGTAAGTCATTCTGACAAGGCTTGTTTGATCCTAGGGGGATTGGTATGTCTGGCTAGGCTTGATTGGTTCGAAAGGATTAGTAAGCCAGACAAGGCCCGCCTGATCCCCTTATAGATTGGTATGTCTGACTAGGCTTGTTTGTTTCGAAAGGATTAGCAAGTCAAACAAGGCCTGTTTGATCTATCAAATTACCCATCGTGGAGCTGCTCCAGATGGTCACTGATGGCATTGTTGATGTTGTTCCAACAGTCTCACACTATTGATGTGTTGTTCCAACAGTCTCGCACTGTTGATATTGATGATGTTCTAACAAATTTACACTCTTGAGATGTTCCAATAGGTTCACACCGTTGATGATGATGGTGATGTCCCAGTATTCACATACGGGTGATGATGATGATATTCCAGTATTTACACATTGATGATGATGATGAGTTTCGTGATGATGATGGTCCACGATATTGATGTCGATGATGTTGATGTACCAATACCCACGTACTGATTATGCTGATGCTGATGATGAGGTTCCAGCAGGTCCATGCTGCTGATGTTGATGCTAATGTTGATGCAGTTCCATATTGATGATGAAGATTTATGATATTGTTCCAAAACTTCCTATGACATATAGAGAATCACTAATCAGTTGTACAGTTGTTGATGATGATGCCGATGTCTGTAGAATACCTTCCTAGTTAAGAGGGAGTGTTCAAATAATGCAACTTTGGAAGTTATTCAATTTGTATTATTGTTATTCCTCCTTCAGGAGATGTGATTGATGTACTTGGTCATGTAAGAGTCATTGAAAGAATCAATATAAACCTCCGAATGTAAGTCAGGTCAATAGTACCCATGAATCATCATAATAAATGTTATTTTGGTGTCTTACTAGACAAGTCGGCCATGTCAGTTAGACAAGTCAACCCAGTTAGGTTTTAGGGCAAGTCAAGTGTCAAATATAAATAGTGAGGCGCCTCCTTCATTTGCAACACACTTCACTCAAGCAAGTTCGCTAGAGAGAGAAGAAGTGCGCTGAAGAGATAAGAAGTTGTCTTGGGCTTTTTACACTGTCTTGGTTGAGGTTGAGTTCTACATTGAGGAAGTTTTGCGGGGTTTTCTCCCTTGTGGTTTCCCCGAGGAAAATCTTTGTTTTCATTGTTTTGATGTGCTTTCTGTTCTTTCAGTGATCCTACTACTGTGAATTGTTTAAGAATATCATCTAAGCATTTGAGAAAAAACTAACAAATATATCTTGTTGTATGGTATTGGAATTCGATCTAGTCTTAGCTCCTAGGAATTTGTGCCCGTCCCAGCCTTCTCTCTCTTTCAAGAACTCTATTTTCCAACTCTCTTGGTCAATAAATGAATGTCTTCATGGCTAGAAACAACAATTGAAAGAGTGGCAAGGATGATTGGTGCATTGATTAAGGGATATCTAGACATTTTAATAACAGTATTGATTGGTATGTTGATTGTAGAAGATAAAGTTCAATTTGATTTTGTTGCATTGAGTGGAAGAGAGGAAAGGGAAATGTCTTGCTTTAGCTAAAGGTGAGAAGGTAATGATTAAATATGTCTATTATGTTCCTTGTTTGGAGAAAATCTGATTTTTATTAGTAGTATAATGAAGCCTAGTTCACACTTTAACATAAAATTCAGCAATTATAGGTGTTTTAATGTTGATAAGAACAGCAAAAGATGGTTGCTATTGGGTGTGGAAGATCACAGATTTTCCCGGCTAGTAGATGATGAGAATGCAAGTTTGGTTCAATAGTAAGATGGTTGTAATTTCCCTGAAAACTCAGCAATAATGCATAGGTAAGAAAGGTGTTGGGTGAGACGGAGCTCAAGTAAGGAAGACCTAGAGGATGTTGTTGTTGAAACAAGTCCAAATCACCAAAGAAGGAAAGGAAAACTAAAGGTATATTATGGATTATTTGCTGTAATTCATAAGAAGACCCTTCAGAGAGGGTGAAGTTGAAGTGGGAAAATGAGGTGTTTCCTTAGAGAAGCAAACATAAAATTTTGATGTGTTGGACAACTGAGATTCAGAGGAGGTGAGTTTATTGAACAAGGCAAGTTCTATGTCCATGATGGAAAGGATTTCTATTTTAGTATTGGTCAACATTGACTCTCATTCAATTGATGAGTCAATGGGTAGATAAAACAATGGTGACATAATGTAATATCCCAAATCTCGATATTTTCTAATTCTATGCAAATACACTGAAACAGCCGGGCATGCAAACTGCCATGCAAAATCCCCTATTTTATAGCAAAATTAGGGTTAGGGTTTGTAGGATAGAATGAACACTTACCATTGATAAACTGGCTGGAATGCTTTTGAGAGAATATGCATGCATCAAGAGCAATCAGAGATGACCTGGTATCTTCTGCTTCCAGTGATACCCCAACAGCACGAACCCCAAATCAGCTAAGGGTGACGTTTTCAGTGAAGGAGGTGTTCGATGAAGCTGATGATTTGCAGGACTGATAGCCTTCCCGTGCCGGAGAGAACGCCTGGCACATGCGGAAATTTTGAGGTCTCTAGGCAGGCTAGCGAATTGTTCTAGAGGTGCAGCTGCTCACGCCCCCCTGATCCCGAAATGGATGATAACTGCTCAGGATGAGCACGATCGGATCTGATAATCACTGGGTACTGGAGTATGATACCGATGATGAGAATGGTGCCTGGGTTTCGAAGGTAAACTGAGATCTGAAGACCCAGTGAATGATTTGGGCTTTTCGGCTGAAAACCCCTTACGGCTGCACACGTGCCCCTGCAACAATCTCTGTTGTATACTGGATAACTATGAATAAATGGAAGAGCAAATGGTGAACCTGTATGGCTTACCCTGGATGAGACTAGGGTAGATATCTCATTGCCGAAACCTTGCTAGCTGAAGACGCCGTCTCCAAACTCAACTGCTGTGCCGCACGCTGTGCTGCTACTCAAGAGCTCCAAAATCAATAATCATCAAAAGTAAAGTCTCCATTCACTTTATCTTTCTTTTATAACTTTCAACTGCGAAAACCCTAACTTTTGACCTAATTAGGTCACTTTAACTTCTAAGTTGTAGTTGATTTGCATGCATGCGCATGGAGACTTAATTGGGTGCATGCATCATTAAATAATGCTTAGATGTCATGCATGTCACTTTTAGGGTTTGCATGTCATTTTTAGGGTTTGCATGCATGTCACTTTTGGGAACATTACACATAAATTGTACTTCATCAACCTTGTTAGGTACAGTTCATTTCCAGTCATTCTTTAGAAGATCTTATGTTGAAGTGGACTATAAAAATCTTGGTTGTGCAAACTTTTGTCTTTTTGTATTTTGAACAAGCATGTAAAATGGCATTATGGGAGGGTATTAGAGGTAATGGTCATATTGAGAGCTTAATCTTAAATAGACTTAGATGTATAATAAAGTCTCACCAATAAAGTGGTGTAATAATGAGGCATTTAATGTGATAATTAGTATAGTAGTCAATGGTTGGGTATTTGGAAGTTACATAATGTACTGTTTTCCTACTATGTATTGAGATATTACATCATTTAGTAACCTATGAATGAATCCACTCTTTCTCATTCCCGTGTGTATTCTTGAATCTTATCCATGCTTGTGCATGTAAAATTCACAGTAGGTGTTATACTATTATGGTCATCTGCATTGTATATAAACCAAAATTATTTGTCTGGGCTTTGGATTCCCTTTAACATTTGCAATTTGTGCATTACATGCCTTTCTTCTCTGTCCTTTTCTCTATTGTGATTTCCTTTATCAAGCTCCAGAATCTAAAAGCTCATCAGATTTCTTTTATGTTCTGATAGGGTCAAGCTACGTCACAAGGTTTGCCACATCTCAACTTTAAGATTTGAATTTATTCATATTTCAAAGTTGGAAACGACTTAGTTCAAGTTCAGCGGATTTTAAACTTAACTTCATTAGTTGCTCTTCATTAGTTTGTCGTTTTCTGTATTGATCTTCTCTCCCCAATGGCCTGTTCATTGTGTGCCTGTGTATTGTTTCTCTCGTGGGCTGCAGTGACGATGGAGGTCTCAGTTTTAATTTATATATCATTTATTTTATTCTCTAATTGTTTACGGCCGTGTATTCCTTTCCCTGTGAATTGTGATAACAGACGATGGTCAATGGCAGGTGGTGGTCTTAGATTTAATTCGGATGTATTATTCGGATGTTTATTGTATTATGTTTTGTCTGTTATAAACTAGTATTCATTATATATATATATATATATATATATATATATACATATATATGTATATATATGTATATATATACATATATATGTATATATATACATATATACATATGTATATATATACATATATATGTATATATATACATATATACATATATATGTATATTAAATGTTATTTAGTTTAGACATATAAAATATATTAAATGATTTTTATTTTTTATAGATAATATATAATTATATATGATATGTTATTATAGTTTAATATAGAACTTATATTTTTAAAATATGTATATGTACATTGAAAAATTTGAATTCGAACCGAATCAAATGGTTGTTGAACTTGAACTTGAACCCGAATCATGTGACTTAGGGATCAAGAACTGCTACTTTCCATGTTTTTTTTGGCCGAATCATGATTCATTGTCCTTTTTTCACATTGTACACTAAGATGTTTAGGAGTTGATGTTTATTTTATTTGGCAGGTTGCATGATACTCTGCATCACATAAGAATTCCTCCAGAGCACATAGTTACTTTGTTTAATATCTTCTTAGATGAGCTTGCATGCTAAGCATCAGCCTTCAAATTCCTTATTTTGTAATTTTTTTCTTTCCTCTCTAGTCTCTACTACCTTTGAATTGGCAGGTGCATCTTTGGAAGAAATCTTCCGAAGCTAGCTCCTTTGATGAGCTTGCAATGTTTACAATCAACTTCTAAATTTCTTATTTTGTAAATTTTCATTTCCCTATTACCTTTGGCTTCAAGCAGTGATCATCTTCCTAGTTGGATGGAAAATGTTTTTAGATCTGATTTGGACAGTTTTATTGTGACATATCGACCCACACATGAGATAGGCACTCTGTGCAGTTCAAGTGCTCAATTTTGAACTGTCATGGTGCTGCAGACAAGGACCTAGCTTCCTCTGCATGCCTGCTGTCTAAACATACAACTTTGCTAAGTTTCATGTTAGGCTCTAGGCAATTTTTAATAAACTTAGATATCATTTTTGATAAGTTATTACATTTTAAAGATATTTATTAACTGGTTCTTTCCTTCACATTGCACAGGGTTTTATAGAGGAGTTACTCCTGGAATAACTGGATCATTGGCGACTGGGGCGACCTATTTTGGTGTAATAGAGTCTACTAAGAAATGGCTAGAAAAGAATCCTAGCCTTGAAGGTCATTGGGCTCATTTCATTGCTGGAGCTGCTGGTAAGCATTACTAATGCTAGGTCTAGGAAATGGTAATTAAAATTTCTTGTTTATTTATTAAAATACTTGTAATACTGAAAGTTCTTGTTGCAAACTGAAATCTGTATAATATTACAGAAACCATATTTTTGTTTCATCTTAACATACCTTTGACTTTAAATAACTTATGAAGGACAATTGAAGGCCCATAACCTATTTGTTGAGGAAAACTTTGTTTATTGTATATTTTTCTCTGTTACAAATATCGTCGATATATCGGCAACATCACAACTCCGGTCAAATATATCAGTTGATATTTTTACACAATTTTTTTCTTTTTCATCTATTTTATTGCAATTTTTTTGGCAATTTTTTCAAATATATCATTAGTCGATGGGAATATATTAGCCAGTCCATGAATTGACTAGAAAAACGATTTTTTAACCCCTTTTTGCTCTTTTGTCGTAAACAAGTTCGCCCTGCCAATAAAAAATATCGCCTTGTTCAGCAGTAATTGGTAATATTAAATTCTTAAAGTGAAAGGATATTACTTTAAGAGAATATCTTTTTACTTAAATTTTTAATGTTACCATTAATTGTTTCAAGATTTTTCAGAGTGGTTCTAAGTTCTAACCTCATCGGACTTCATATGCAAAAAGGAGAATTTTAGATCCCAGTCAGAATTCAATGAACGTAATAGTTTTCACTGTTTCAGGATTGTAGGATTGCAATGTTTCCATCGGATTCTATCATGTATGAGGGTATGGGATTGTCATTTAATTAATCACATCAACCCCTCTATGTACCTTGATGTTGGTGGTGTTGATTGTTGAGCTCCTCTAGCATGACCTTAATAAAAATGTACTCTTCACTCAAGCAAAATCATTTATCAAGCATGTGAAGTTTTTCTGCTTTATTCTAACGATTGGATTAAAGTTTCATCAAATTGTAAGTTTGAGTCGTTGACTAATGTCCTTGGAGGATCAACTTTGAGATTCAAGGTAGAGGCAAGGACTAGAGCCTAGAGGAGGGATGCATAGGGTGCTATAGATGAATAGGATCCCAATATAGGCAATGATTTGTCGACGTGCATAATTTATGATTTATGTTTCACATTCATTTTTTTAAATGTCCTTGCTCATTTATTAATTTAAAATATACATATACATACATATGATTTAAAATATACATAGAGTCCACTATGACTCACACTATCGCCAGTGCCTTCTAGCTCTAGAAGTAGAGCCATTTTCAGAGCGATTAGCTTTGCCCGTAAAAGGGGTAGAGGGAATCAAGGTTTATTTAATTGATTTCATTGTATATGAGATACATTGATTGTATTTTTTGGTGATTCACGAGTTGATGACTCAAGATTTAGGACACTATTCATTTTTTATGTGTGATGTATCACCAGATATCTTATACATCTTATATATCAGTTTTCTTTTAATATTCATGTGGCAATGTGTTTATTTGGTGTTGTTGCTTTAGATGTTTAAAACTTGAAAAAATGTTTTTTTTGTATTTTTTTAAGTTCGTCGATGTATTGTCGATGTTTGCCGACATTTTCCCCGATAAATCCGATTCGTTGTTTTTGGACCCTCCGTGATATATTCGTCGACACGATATTTGTAACTTTGATATTCTGTGCTTAATTCGGGTTGTACTGATGCACTCTCAAGCAGTTAATATTTCCTTTCCATATATTACATTTGCAAGTCAAAAACAATTGAAACACTCACCTTGACATTAAGGGATTGACCGAACCTAAGCAATGGGAAGCAGGAACCCAGAGGGAGCATTCAAGAAGTGCCCTTGGGAGTGCGCTTCTTAATCGCTCTCTTCTGAGAGCGATTTTTGGGAGCAAGCTCCTTGGGAGAAAAAACCCTCCTTGTTGAAATAGGGAGCGTCTCTCCCTCAACGCTCCCAACTCTCTCCCACAATGCTCCCAAGTCACTCCCAGTAGCCAAAAAACGCTCCCTCAACGCTCCCCCTTAGCTTTCACAGGTTAAAAGCATTTTTTTATCATCTATTGCTTGTGGAAACCAAGACAAGGTTCCAATCATTTGTTTAGGCATGGCTAGGGTTCCTTTAATGGATTAAAACTCACAACATTTGCTCTTTTTTTGTTTCTCATTTCACATATTTTCTAGGATTTTGAGTGGGTAGTTTGCTAGTTCTTAATAAGCAAATTTGTGAGATCTTGGAAGAGAGATTGAAGCCGTTGTTTGTGAGAGATTGGAGGGGAGATTGAAGGTGCCATAGTTACATTCAACAACCATTGGAGAGCTAAAGAGGAAGGCTCTAAAGCCCACTCTTTTTTTTCCCACTATGTTGAATCTTGAATGTTTTCTTCTCCTACTCATTCCTATTTCTCCTTTTCTATCATTCTATTGTAGGAAACTAGTTATTCTCATCTTGAGTCAAGAAACATGATGGGTATGCGGTTTTTCCTTCTTGTCCCGTTTCTGATTATGATGGTGGTGTTGGGAAGTTGAAAAATCATTGGTGAGGAGGAAGAAGTAGGCACTAACACATACCCACATATAAACGTATGAACATACAACTAGGATGTTCATAATTTTCTATAGTGGGACTAATAGAACTAGTTGGCCATTAGGGAACTTGATGGTTGTTTCTTTTAGGGCCATATTTCTTGAAAGGAGTCGATGCTTCATGATAGGAGAAGAACAACGAATTGATTGTTATCAAAGTCATAAAATCAATTGAGAATGCGGGAGAAGACAACATGGCGCTAGTCATCACTGACAGTGCACGACAATGCAAATCAACTAGTGCTATCAGTGAGAGCAAGTAAGACCATGTTGTTTTGTGCCTCATGTGTTCTTTTCATAAATCTTATTTTAAAAGCAATTGTTCAACAATTGCATGGATGAAAGATCTACGTGACACCGCTACATATATACGAAGTTTCATAAAAAACTACCAACATGCTCAAGATATTTGTAGGAAGATGAAGATGAAGATTGCCTTATTTCTATGGTGGTTATTGGAGAATGACAAACTTGGATATATAAAAAATGTACCAGCAGTTTGTATAAGATAGACTATCCTTGATGAGGCTTGTTGGGTTAGGTAGATTTTTTCCTTTGAGTATGTCGGTCCATTATTGATTTGTTGTGGATTTTATATACAAATGTGCTATAATGAATGACTTCTCTCTTTTTCGTAGGAAAACCTCATGAGGAAACCCTTGGGTAGTGCTTTGCATTTGGTGGATGGTACCTAGTGTAAACTTGTTGGAATTGATTACAACACTTGACCCCGTAGGGACATTGAGTGAGGCACGCAAGAGATGTAGCTAGCTAGGGATTTCGACGTCAAGACCCTTTGCATGAAGCTGAAAGCACTCAATCACTGTAGCTAGCTCATTGGTCTAGTACCGGATGATGTTTATGAATAAATGTTAGAATTTTTTTTATTTTTTAAATTAAAGACTTCGAGTTTTATAAAACTTTTAAAGGAAATATTTGTTAGTAGGCAATTCAAGTACAATGGTCACTTGCACACTTTGTTATATGTTGTGAGCCCCATATATATTGAGTCAATTGGGGTTAAGAGTGCCTCCAAACCCAAATAAATGGGTGGGTGCAAGATTTGTTAAAGTTTGTGCAACTGCGAGACCCATTCTCATAGAGGATGGTACCCTAGTCAGTTGACTATGATAGAGTAAGACCCTAGAAGGTACCCTAGGGCCGGCCCCCAGTAGTCTCCTGGGGTTCTTGGTCTAGGACCAAGCAGGTTGATGCCATGGCAAAGCCCCTAGCATGTGGCTAGGGCCCCTATATGCCTCTAGGGTATTCTGGTTTGGAACCAAGCACACGATGTCCAAGTAGAGCTTGCAGGTAGAGGCAGAGATATATTCTGGTCTTGAACCAGGGACACGATGTCCAAGTAGGTCCTGCAAGTAGTTGATCAACTTTCAGTGTGAGACTGAAACTCAGCTTAGTACTGAGAACCATTCTGCGAGAGAATGGAGGACCCAGTCAGGGTCCAGGGATTGATCAACTTGATTCAGTGTGACACTGAAACTCAGCGTAAGGCTGAAAGCCATTCATCAAGAATGGAAGATAATGATGTCCCCTCTCCTAATCGGTTATTGTTAGGTTGCTTCTCAAGGGACTGGCCACCCCTTGATGATGTCCCTAGTGCTTAACCCTTAGGAGCAGTGTTAAGGACAAAAGCATTGTACCATCCGTTTGGATCTTCCCCTTTATACAGTGATGACAAAAGTATATATAAAACATTGTACCTTGAGAGAGAAAAGTTCAAAGTCTTTGGTCCTTTTGATGAATGCTTGTCCACCTGTTTGGTTCACCCTAAATATTATGGTTGTGTGGTTTGTGGTCCCCTTGTTGACTCTTGGTTCTTTATCTTACTTGGTTCTGACGCTCGTATTTGGGTGTACCTTTGATTATGATGACTTATGGTTTTTATCCTAAGTACATTTACCTAATGGTTGTACTAAAGGACTATTGGACTACTTATTGTTTATGATTTTATTAATTAAATCATTGGACCACTTATTGTTTATGATTTTATTAATTAAATCATTGGACCTTTTACCTTAACTTCTTGACCATTTTACTTTTGGCTTTATTTGTTTTATGTAGACCTTGGATACTTTACCTTATGGTTATTTTATGATTTTTATTATTTGTGGACCAGTTTATTTTTTATCCTAAGTTAATCTAAGTGTTTGACTTTTCGTGTATTATTCACCTACCCTAACCTATATAAAGGGAATAATTATACCTTATGCATAGTGTGACTTTCCTCACGTTTCTTGCATAATGTTTATCTTACACCTCTGCGTTTTCACTCACAGGCTCGATTTGATCTCTGCAATTGTTTTACTCACGGGATTATCTCTGCGATTTCTGCTTAACCATCGTGACTCCTTCACGTGCTTGACCTCCGCGATTCTCATGCGGGCTGCACCTCTACCTTCGCGTGTTCTCCTCGCCTGTCGGCTGCTCCTCTACCCACGCGTGTTATCTCCACGTGATCGCTGCTGGTTATCTCCACCGTGATCTATGATTCTCGCGCTGATCCGGGCCTGCTCCGTGTGTTAGCTTAGCACGCGATTTATCTTTTGCTCCGTGCACATTTTTTTTTGTGTGGCGACCGTGTCTTCATATATCCACCCGCTGCTCCCTGCGTGAAGGTTTTCCGGACAGCATTACCTTGGTCTGTGTATTGTTTATCCTCAGCGATTTCTATTCTCTGTGCTTGTTTTATTCACGGGTTGTTTTTGTCTTTAGCGATGTCTATCCACCGTGATCTCTGCCCTCGAGCTTATTCTCTGCGTTTCTCTTCACGAGTCTTATCTCTGGCTTATAATGACCTCTGTGATTTTTGGGTTCACGGCTGTCTCCGTGATTTTGTTTGGGTGACCTCTGCGATTTGGTTATTCAGTGATCTCTGGTGGCCATCATGACTCCTCACTGTAATTCCTCACGGACTCTTCTTGATCTCTGCGATTTGTAGTTTTCATGGCCTTATCTCTCAACCTGTCTCTGCCATTGATTTCTGTGTGAGAGTGCTTACGTCCTGTCACTGGGTTTTACTTTTGTGTGATTTATCACGAACTTACCTCACGATCTGTCCCTGCGATCTATCTCAGCGTGAGTCCTTATGGGTTTTACCTCTGTGTGCTGGATTCCTTTCCCTGAGTATGGACTGTGTATTTATCATCATGACTCTCAGAGAGTTTTGACTGTGCTAAGTATGACTGAGTGTCTCTTGTGCTAAGTGACTGTGTGTCCTTAGCATGAATGTTTTGGGCATGACTGAATTACTCTAGCCTGTACTTTTTGATTGACATCTCTCTGTTGACTAAGAGTCTGAGGTCTGTTTATGTTTGCTTTAACCCTCTCTCTCTCAAGCTACGTATATGATTTACCCAGTTTGACTTGTCCCTTCGGTGACAAGATCAAACTCAAAAATATCTGAGTATAAAGTGGATCCAACAATGGTATGATTTGCGAATACTGTATCTATTTTATGTACATGATATTCGAAGTGAAACATCTCAACTTCAATGCAGTGATCAGCAGAGCGTTAAAATTAACGCAATGACCAGCGGAGCGTTGAGTTGAAAGAGATGAAAATTATTTTCTTGCTTGATTATAGTTTAAATTTTATTAGCAGCACTATTCTGAATCTGAATGTACATGTTCATGCACTTATGTTTATTACGTGTATTAAAACATCACTGCCTCTCAAATTTTAACATGGTATCAGAGCTTGGGATGTAGATAACTCTGTCTTGAGGGTAACAGAGTCTACATGATCCTAAAGGTAAGGGTTGCCATAAGGACTTAACTTGTTAGTTTGAAAATTTTCAGATCTTGGTGAAGGAGTTAATTAGCCATCAAAGTGATAAGATGGTAAAGAGATTTGATATTTACATATATGTTTGATTAGAACAATAACAGTCAACAAAGAAATGTGGTTGTATCTATAGTACTGACAAGTGTTACCAGAAAATGGATTTATTAGGTAACCCATGACAAGCCCACTTAATCATGATACCTTATAATTAATCTTTGGTTTGTGCAAAAGAGTTTTTATGACTCATTGATGGAAGTGATTAAGTATTATTGAAGTTAGAGTCTATGATCATTTTTCATTATGTTTAAGAAGTGCATACTCAGGCTTAAAAGATAATGACATAGAATGCTTAACCATTGTTTATTATACATCAATCAATGTGAAGCTTAGAGCTTAATCTCTTGTCTAGGATTATGATCTAAATTTGTACCATTGCATGTATATTATGGGTTCACAATGTGATGCACAATGTAAATTCTGCATAAGAGCAGATATAGAGAGGTCTTCCTATTCTACTTCATGTTGACTCTTGGTATTGTCATATCATGTGACAGCTCTAAGATAGCTGCAGTGTATGTCTATGAATGACAAACTCATGGTAGTAAGTGAAATTGATGATATTCAATCTTAACTTATAAAGGAGGAGGATGTGACAAGCAATGAATACTTACCAATTCTGTTTATGCTTAAAGTTATCTGCACAACTCGAGAGGGAGCTGGGTACTCATGTACAGAGGGAGAAAGAGGCTCCACAAATTGCAGGATTAAACTACCATGCATTTGTTATTGGAACATTGGTAAGTTTAGAGATCAAGAGGGAGCTAGAAGTGCTTCTCAATCCCTAGCAAAATGGGGTTGCAAAGAGAAGTTGTAATCTCCCATGAAGGAAGTCTTCAGAGAACTACTAGTCATACAGACATGGAAGAGAGCCCAGTCCATGAGTCATCTCTATTAGATGAGCAGAGGGAGGAGATCCAAGAGTCTTTAGTTGATCTCTTTGAGAGGTTCATAATACCTCAGATGAGCCATGTCATTTATAAGGTGGATACCAAACATCACGGTTTGGAGGATGTCAGATGACATGTGGAAAGTGTTTCTTAGCTGGAAGTCAATTACAACTTCCAAGTGGATCTATAAAAGATCAAGCTCCCATAAAACCCTGTGCTCTATAACAGGTAGGTACACATCAAGAGGAAGGTTAACCTTGTATGGAACAAGATGAAGTCTACACTTTTAAGTAGACAAACTTACTGATGTGTTGACTAAGCCTATGCGCTTTGGAGACTTGCTTAGTGTTGCTGAGAATGCCTCTCTTGTTGAGAGGGAGTGTTAAAGTTTGTGCAGCTGCGAGACCCATTCTCATAGAGGATGGTACCCTAGTCAGTTAACTATGATAGAGTAAGACCCTAGAAGGTACCCTAGGGCCCCCATTAGTCTCCTGGGGTTCTTGGTCTAGGACCAAGCAGGTTGATGCCATGGCAAAGCCCCTAGCATGTGGCTAGGCCCCTATATGCCTCTAGGGTATTCTGGTTTGGAACCAGGGACACGATCTCCAAGTAGAGCCTGCAGGTAGAGGCAGAGATATATTCTGGTCTTGAGCCAGGGTCACGATGTCCAAGTAGGTCCTACAGGTAGTTGATCAACTTTCAGTGTGAGACTGAAACTCAGCTTAGTACTGAGAACCATTCTGCGAGAGAATGGAGGACCCAGTCAGGGTCCAGGGGTTGATCAACTTGATTCAGTGTGTCACTGAAACTCAGTGTAACGCTGAAAGCCATTCATTAAGAATGGAAGATAATGATGTCCCCTCTCCTAATCGGTTATTGCTAGGTTGCTTCTCAAGGGACTGGCCACCCCTTGACGATGTCCCTAGTGCCTAACTCTTAGGAGCAGTGTTAAGGACAAAAGGATTGTACCATCCGTTTGGATCTTCCCCTTTATATGGTGATGACAAAAGTATATAAAACATTGTACCTTGAGAGAGAAAAGTTCAAAGTCTTTGGTCCTTTTGATGAATGCTTGTCCACCTGTTTGGTTCACCCTAAATATTATGGTTGTGTGGTTTGTGGTCCCCTTGTTGATTCTTTGTTCTTTATCTTACTTGGTTCTGACGCTCGTATTTGGGTGTACCTTTGATTATGATGACTTATGGATTTTATCCTAAGTACATTTACCTAATGGTTGTACTAAAGGACTATTGGACTACTTTTGTTTATGATTTTATTAATTAAATCATTGGACCACTTATTGTTTATGATTTTATTAATTAAATCATTGGACCTTTTACCTTAACTTTTTGACCATTTTACTTTTGGCTTTATTTGTTTTATGTAGACCTTGGATACTTACCTTATGGTTATTTTATGATTTTTATTATTTGTGGACCAGTTTATTTTTTATCCTAAGTTAATCTAAGTGTTTGACTTTTGGTGTATTATTCACCTACCCTAACCTATATAAAGAGAATAATTATACCTTATGCATAGTGTGACTTTCCTCACGTTTCTTGCATAGTGTTTATCTTACACCTCTGTGTTTTCACTCACGGGCTCGATTTGATCTTTGCAATTGTTTTACTCACGGGATTATCTTTGCGATCTCTGCTTAACCATCGTGACTCCTTCATGTGCTTGACCTCCGCGATTCGTATGCGGGCTGCACCTCTACCTTCGCGTGTTCTCCTCGCCTGTCGGCTGCTCCTCTACCCGCGCGTGTTATCTCCACGTGATCGCTGCTGGTTATCTCCACCGTGATCTTTGATTCTTGCGCTAATCTGAGCCTGCTCCGTGTGTTAGCTTAGCACGCGATCTATCTTTTGCTCCGTGCACATTCTTTTTTGTGTGGCGACCGTGTCTTCATATATCCACCCGCTGCTCCCTGTGTGAAGGTTTTCCGGACAGCATTACCTTGGTTTGCGTATTGTTTATCCTTAGCAATTTCTATTCTCTGTGCTTGTTTTATTTATGGGTTGTTTTTGTCTTAAGCAATGTCTATCCACCGTGATCTCTGCCCTCGAGCTTATTCTCTGCGTTTCTCTTCATGAGTCTTATCTTTGGCTTATAATGACCTCTGCGATTTTTGGGTTCACGGCTGTCTTCGTGATTTTGTTTGGGTGACCTCTGCAATTTGGTTATTCTGTGATCTCTGGTGGCCATCATGACTCCTCACTGTAATTCCTCACGGACTCTGCTTGATCTCTGCGATTTGTAGTTTTCATGGCCTTATCTCTCAACCTGTCTCTGCAATTGATCTCTGTGTGAGAGTGCTTACGTCCTGTCACTGGGTTTTACTTTTGTGTGATTTATTACGGACTTACCTCACGCTCTATCCCTGCGATCTATCTTAGCGTGAGTCCTTATGGGTTTTACCTTTGTGTGCTGGATTCCTTTCCCTGAGTATGGACTGTGTATTTATCATCATGACTGTCAGAGAGTTTTGACTGTGCTAAGTATGACTGAGTGTCTCTTGTGCTAAGTGACTGTGTGTCCTTAGCATGAATGTTTTGGGCATGACTGAATTACTCTAGCCTGTACTTTTTGATTGACATTTCTCTGTTGACTAAGAGTCTGAGGTCTGTTTATGTTTGCTTTAACCCTCTCTCTCTCAAGGTACGTATATGATTTACCCAGTTTGACTTGTCCCTTCGGTGACAAGATCAAAATCAGAAATATCTGAGTATAAAGTGGATCCAACAATGGTATGATTTGCGAATACTGTATGTATTTTATGTACATGATATTCGAAGTGAAACATCTCAACTTCAACGCAGTGACCAACAGAGCGTTAAAATTAACGCAATGACCAGCGGAGCGTTGAGTTGAAAGAGATGAAAATTATTTTCTTGCTTCATTATAGTTTAAATTTTATTAGTAGCACTATTCTGAATCTGAATGTACATGTTCATGCACTTATGTTTATTACGTGTATTAAAACATCACTGCCTCTCAAATTTTAACAAGATTTAGAGTAACATTTCCAAAATATGCCCTATTTAGAATGCAACCTTATTGTTTCATAAGTAGTATTCCATGTTTTCCACTGGTAATGGGGCAATTTGGAAATATCCAAGAACTTGTGTTGGATGAGGGAAATCTTTTGATGGTTTATAGCCCTAATGCTTGTGAGTTGTACTCACAAGTAGTTTGGATTCTTTCACGGTTTCTCAACTCTTATTGGTTTAGTCATACCTTGAAAAGAAATAGGTTGGCATCATTAAATACAAAAGATCTTGTGTATATTCAAACAAATCTTTGCCTTCTCACTTCGTCAAAGGATGGTTACAAAGAAGGGCCTGATGAAGAAGACATTGATGATGATCACTCTTCTCTCTCTCGGTATTCATTTGTACTTTATCTCTCTCTTGGAGTCTTTAGGGTTTCTTGGTCTTCTTGAGGTATTTCAGAGCATCTTGGAGGTCTAGGGTTAAGGCTTATCCCTTGGAGATTGGAGATTAGAGTTTTGTGGTAAAACCCTAGGGTACTTTTGTTGGCGAAAAAGGAAATAGGACGTCTTTGCCTTGGAGGATTTGTTGGAGTGATTCTTGCATATTAGAACTCCTTGGTCAAGTTAGAATTTTCTTGTTTTCCTTAGCGAGGGTTTTGGATGTTGGAAAATTAACTCTGAAGGTCCTCTTTCATATTTTTGGTGTGGTGTGATGAAGAGGACTTAGACTGTCCTTTGTATATTTATATATCAAGTGAGATATATATAAATAAAGTGAGGTTTTGTACTTTATAGAATGGGTCTCACTTAAATTATTATTTAATAATTAAAGTGAATTAATTATTAAATGTGGGTGCATTAAATGATGGCCCTTGATTTTGTAAATGTATCTCAACTATAGTTTAGTTGGTTAAATAGTTGGTTACAAATTTTAAAGTATAAAACAAGAGAGAAAGGACAAATTGAACACACCATCAGAGAAGAAGAAGATTGAAGACCAAGAAGAGAGCCAAGAGAAGAAGGGCACGATTTTCAAGAAAGAGGAGCAACACGAACTCCTAGGAAGCCTGTAGCAGCCGTACCTGAGCATTTATTGCAGCCACATGTGTGGGCACAAATCCCAATGTAACTAGCTTGAATCCCAAGAAGTGACAGCAGCTTTAAATGCAAGACTGTACGGCATTAATTATAGCATGTGTGGGCTCAGCAATCGAGGCAGAAAAGTACAGCAGACCGTATAGTCCAGACTCCATACAGCAGGCCGTACAACAGTTTTCTGGCACGAATTTCGAGGTTGGTACAGATTTCAAGATAATTTCTGTTTCTGAGTTATTTAGCTGCTATTTCAGATTTGGAAATTTTCCCTATGAAGGTTTAAAAGGTAAATTTCAGTGTATTGAATTTTCTGCTCATCTTAATGAAAAATCTTCTTCTTAGGGTTTTCCCCAGGAGTTGGGGTTTTGTCCGTTCTGTTGACCAAAACATTTGTGTTTTAATGTGTGAATGGATACTTCAGTATTGAGAAGATCCTGAATATGGTGGTTTTTATTTGAAGTTCAAGAGTAAATTTTTAATCATAAACCTTAGACATTCAAGTGTTTGACAGAATGTGAATGAAATATTCATGTTACTGCCATTTATTTTCTTCATTGGAGAGCTAGTGGACTTGTACTCGCCTTGAGAGACGGCTATGATATCTACATGTACTTCATCAAGCATATAAATAAGTTTTTGGCTGTCCAAATCTTGTGCATTTTCCAAATTTGATTTTCAGCCATATATGTTCTTCATGTATTTTTATTATTTTTTTAAAACTATATATGTCTTGAATCTTGATGATTTGATTTAAGTAAATGGATAGTTAAGTGAATTGAAATCTTCATTGAGGAATGTAAGGGCTGTTTTGATGCAGCTATACCTGCTGTTTTACTTCTGTTATAACAGCTGTAAAAGATAATTTTCAGATCTGGTTTATGTGGTTAAGTTTCCCTAGAAGGATGGAACTAATCTGAGTTGTTTGGTATCTGTTCTCCTTGGATTGCCTAGAAGTTTGGACTGTTCGGAAGTGAAATATTGTACTGTTTCCATTGATGTTTTATACAATATTTCACAACTTTTCTAAGGCTGAAAACCAAGGAAAAATTTAGGGGCGAAATTTAGCCCATGGGCTATTTTTCAAGGTTATTTTCCAAAAAAGATTGACCAATTTGCATTTTTTGAAGTCCTATTTTGCCCAATTTTGATGGGGTAAAATTTTTTCACTCTAAAAATTGCCAAATTATTATATATATTATAAACTACGTAAAATCCTTAGAAATTGTAATATTTTTAGAAAGAAATGGCACGATTTTCAAGAAAGAGGAGCAGCACGAACTGCTAGGAAGCCTGTAGCAGCCGTACCTGAGCATTTATTGCAGCCACATGTGTGGGCACAAATCTGAATGTAACTAGCTCGAATCCCAAGAAGTGACAGCAGCATTAAATGCAAGACTGTACAGCATTAATTACAGCATGTGTGGGCTCAGAAATTGAGGCAGAAAAGTACAGCAGACCATATAGTCCAGACTCCATACAGCAGGCCGTACAACAGTTTTCTGGCATGAATTTCGAGGTTGGCACAGATTTCGAGATAATTTCTGTTTCTGAGTTATTTAACTGCTATTTCAGATTTGGAAATTTTTCCTATGAGGGTTTAAAAGATAAATTTCAGTGTATTGAATTTTCTGTTCATCTTAATGAAAAATCTTCTTCTTAGGGTTTTCCCCAGGAGTTGGGGTTTTGTCCAATTTGTTGACCAAAACATTTGTGTTTTAATGTGTGAATGGATACTACAGTATTGAGAAGATCTTGAATATGGTGGTTTTTATTTGAAGTTTAAGAGTAAATTTTTAATCATAAACCTTAGGCATTCAAGATCTTGACAGAATGTGAATGAAATATTCATGTTACTGCCATTTATTTTCTTCATTGGAGAGCTAGTGGACTTATACTCGCCTTGAGAGATAGCTATGGTATCTACATGTACTTCATCAAGCATATAAATAAGTTTTTGGCTGTCCAAAACTTGTGCATTTTCCAAATTTGATTTTCAGCCATATATGTTCATGTAATTTTAATATTTATTTACAACTATATATGTCTTCAATCTTGATGATTTGATTTAAGTAAATGGATAGTTAAGTGAACTGAAATCTTCATTGAGGAATGTAAGGGCTGTTTTGATGCAGCTGTACCTGCTGTTTTACTTCTGTTATAACTGCTGTAAAAGATAATTTTCAGATCTGGTTTATGTGGGATAAGTTTCCCTGGAAGGATGGAACTAATCTGAGTTGTTTGGTATCTGTTCTCCTTGGATTGCCTAGAAGTTTGGACTGTTTGGAAGTGAAATATTGTACTATTTCCATTGATGTTTTGTACAATATTTCACAACATTTCTAAGGCTGAAAATCAAGGAAAAATTTAGGGGCAAAATTTAGCCCATGGGCTATTTTTCAAGGTTTTTTTCCAAAAAAAATTCACCAATTTGCATTTTTTGAAGCCCTATTTTGCCCAATTTTGATGGGGTAAAATTTTTTCACTCTAAAAATCGCCATATTATTATACATATTATAAACTACATAAAATCCTTAGAAATTGTAATATTTTTAGAAAAAAATGGCATGATTTTCAAGAAAGAGGAGCAGCACGAACTCCTAGGAAGCCTGTAGCCAATGTTGCACGACTCGGACTCGGCAAAGACTCGGTTGGCATGTGACTCGTCAACTCGGGAAAAACTCGGCAAAAGACTCGGCAAAGACTCGGGAAATAAAAAATAACTTAACATATGGTAAATTTTGGAGAAAAAAGGAGATTAATGTCATTTCTAATCCATGTCTTTGAAATATATTCACTTATCCAATATAATATCAATATAATACATATATAATAAATATTATTACATATAATATCCAAAAATAACATATACATGCATATATTTAAAAATTTGAAAAAAATAAAATATAATTTATAATATATATTTACATTGTTAATACATTATAAGTTTAATATTTATAACCTTTAGTTTAAAAAAAATAATATTTTTATAAGTTTAATATTTATAACCTTTATATTTTAAAAGTGATATTATCTTTGTGTAAAGAATTTGAAAAATATAATATAAATAGATATTTAATTTATTAATACATAGTAAAATTGTTATAACTAATGAGTTTGTAACCTTTATACATTTCACCTTAAAAAAAAATTAAAAAAATAACATAACCTTTTAATTTTGAAAATGATAATATATTTATAAGTTTAATATTTATAACTTTTTTATATTTTAAAAGTGAGTTATCTTTTTGCAAAGAATTTGAAAAATATAATATAAATTTATAATTAATTTATTAACACATACTAAAAATGTTATAACGAATGAGTTTGTAACCTTTATACATTTCACCATTAAAAAAATAACCTTTATACTTTATAAATCGAAACATTAAACATTTATCTTTGCCATTTTACCATTGTAGAATGGAAAATTACGGGCCGCGGAGGAAAATAATTCATGGCAGGAGGGAAATGAACATGCGGCCGATGAAATGTAGGTGTGGGTGAAGGAAAGTAACTGAAATTCCAAGGTTAACAGGCCGCCTGAAGTGTAAGAAACGCAGTTAGAACCCGCAGCCCTGAGTGTGGTGTTTTGTGGGCTGAATATAAATGAATTTATTCAATGAACATAAACTAATTTTGTTTTACCTGAAATTAAAATTCGCCCAATCCTATAGTCGTGGGGTCTTATTTCCTTCATTTTTGGCGGGTCATGCCGAGTTCCAGCGAGTAAATGGCGAGTCTTAGCTAATCTAGACGAGTTTGCCGAGTGAGTAGAGTTGGACGAGTTTTCCAACGAGTATTTTCTAGTTACTCGTCCCGGGTGCTGACTCGGGCAGACTCGCGAGTCGCCAACGAGTGGTGCTTCACTGCCTGTAGCAGCCGTACTTGAGCATTTATTGCAGCCACATGTGGGTACGAATCCCAATGTAACTAGCTCGAATCCCAAGAAGTGACAGCAGCATTAAATGCAAGACTGTACAGCATTAATTACAGCATATGTGGGCTCAGAAATCGAGGCAGAAAAGTTCAGCAGACCGTATAGTCCAAACTCCATACAGCAGGCCGTACAACAGTTTTCTGGCATGAATTTCGAGGATGGCACAAATTTTGAGATAATTTTTGTTTCTGAGTTATTTAGCTGCTATTTCAGATTTGGAAATGTTTCCTATGAGGGTTTAAAAGATAAATCTCAGTGTATTGAATTTTCTGCTCATCTTAATGAAAAATCATCTTCTTAGGGTTTTCCCCAGGAGTTGGGGTTTTGTCCGCTCTGTTGACCAAAACAGTTGTGTTTTAATGTGTGAATGGATACTCCAGTATTGAGAAGATCTTGAATATGGTGGTTTTTATTTGATGTTTAAGAGTAAATTTTTAATCAGAAACCTTTTTGACAGAATGTGAATGAAATATTCATGTTACTGCCATTTATTTTCTTCAATGGAGAGCTAGTGGACTTGTACTCGCCTTGAGAGATGGCTATGGTATCTACATGTACTTCATCAAGCATATAAATAAGTTTTTGGCTAATCTTGATGATTTGATTTAAGTAAATGGATAGTTAAGTGAATCGAAATCTTCATTGAGGAATGTAAGGGCTGTTTTGATGCAGCTATACCTGCTGTTTTACTTCTGTTATAACCGCTGTAAAAGATAATTTTCAGATCTGGTTTATGTGGGATAAGTTTTCCTAGAAGGATGGAACTAATCTGAGTTTTTTGGTATCTGTTCTCCTTGGATTGCCTAGAAGTTTGGACTGATCGGGAGTGAAATTTTGTACTGTTTCCATTGATGTTCTATACAATATTTCACAACATTTCTAAGGCTGAAAATCAAGGAAAAATTTAGGGGCGAAATTTAGCCCATGGGCTATTTTTCAAGGTTTTTTTCCAAAAAAGATTCACCAATTTGCATTTTTTGAAGCCCTATTTTGCCCAATTTTGATGGGGTAAAATATTTTCACTCTAAAAATTGCCAAATTATTATATATATTATAAACTACATAAAATCCTTAGAAATTGTAATATTTTTAGAAAAATATTGCCAAATATTTTATAGTTGACATTTCAAGAATTGGTAAGATTCGCCAAGGTTTCTACACTTTTAAATAAGTATGGATCCTTAAAATTTTCCCTGCTGAAAATATACAGGGTTAAGATCCAGGAAGGTTCTATTCAAAGAGGTGATATTTCTGTTTTGCATTAAAAGTCATACTTTGAAGTAAGCCCAAAATTTTGACAATAAATTCAAGACTTGTTTTTGACATTTTGAAATTTTTGTAATTCCAAACTTCTTGTACATTGAATCTTGATAATTCAATAAATTCAAGAAGTCCAAGAATCAAAATACGCATTACTTTCTATTCATATATTTGATTTGTTGTTAAACACAAATACACATATTGATGTGCTTTTCTATTGTAGGTATTAGGTATTGACAAAATAATTTCAGTAATTTATATAAATGGTTTTTTTAATCTATATTACAACTAGAAATTTTCTTATAGTACATTTGATGTGCTTCAGGAGACACCCTTGGATCTTTTATATATGTCCCATGCGAAGTAATGAAGCAGCGTATGCAGGTCCAAGGCACCCGAGGATCTTGGTATTCAATGATACCCAAAGATAATGCATCTTCTTTGAAGTCTGGTACAAACATGTATGAGTACTATACTGGAATTTTTCAAGCGGGAAGCTCTATATGGAAACATGAAGGTTTGAGAGGTTTATATGAAGGGTATGTGGCTATCGCTGACAAGATTGCTTTTATTTCTTGAACTCATCGTGATTTGTAAAAGAAAATTGTATGCAAAAAAGAAACTATAGATTGATATCTACCCATTCCTAAAGACTAAATTGAAGTTCTTGATTTAGGCTTGAATGACATCTAGCCTAATTTCTTGAACCCCATCAAAGTGTCATGAGACCTCCTGCAAGTGGTTTCATGAAGTGTAAAGTATTAATGCTGCATTTTCTGTTCGTTGAGATTGTAAGATAGACGAGACATGTTGTTTTGATTTGATTTGCACAGCACTTGTGTGAGAGGTTATAGCTAGTGTCAGGGTTAGATTGTAAGCTTTTAAGCTTTTGATCTTAAGGGGTTTTTTAAAGCCAAAAGCAAGTTGAAAAGCATGTTGATATTATAGTTGCATCCATTGTTTTGTCTCTTGTACCTGCTATTATTTCATATAATATTGCATTTAGTACCTATAATTTGCACTTCTGGTAATAGAACCTTGAACTATGGCCTTTTCTGTTGACCATTTCTTGCAGCCCAGAAACCTGCAAGAAATGCCCCTTTTAGATGTGTTTTCTGGTAACACAGGTTCTACACATTTTTCTGAACTAGTATTGCAATCTTGGACTGATTATTCTGAAATCTTCAATGCACATTGCAAATTGTACTACTGATTTATCATCTACTGGGTTTTCAGTTTCTGGCATTCAGCATCTGGCAATTTTAACAGGTCCTTTACACAGTTTCCTCATCTTATTACCTGCAAAAATCTAATTTAGAATTTTAACGTTAGGTTTAAGAAGGTTCAAAGAAATTCTGAATGCAGAAATTCCCTATATATTGCTACACGCTATGGGGAATTTTGATATTATAAATTCCTTAAATTGGTCGATATTCAAAGCTAATTGTCCAAAGTTCCTAATTTTCTCTGGAACGGAAATGGGGGGAGAAACGCATATGAGAAATTTTCAGAAGAGCTTGATATGGAACCGGGAAACAACAAACAATCCAGCTCTGAACAAAGTCTCTAGAGGCATTTCCTGGAATGCAAGTTTTTATGTTTAAGTTTTGTGGAATTCTAGACTACAAGTTGAAGGTTTCAGTAACATGCAACCTGTTTTATCTTCGAAAATATAAGTTGTGAACGCTAGAAAGCAGCAGAAGTTAACACTTTCTAACCTCAAGTGATCTGAAGCATAACCCATAGCTTTTATAATGGTACTTTTGGAGACAACATTTCAACAATCACAATAAAATACAGCATATAGAGAGATTTATTGTGTGACAATTGGAACAAACTTGGACAGTTACTGTGTTTTTTCATTAGGAAAGAAATTTCTATTTTAATCATTATTAGCTTTTTGGTGAAAGGCGGAAGGACCATTAGATTATTTATAGAAGTAACATTGAAGAATTTTAGATGGCCACTCAAACCAAACTTTATTGACCTTTACCTGGAGGCTAAAATTAGCCAATGGTTGTTTATTTTCAGGCAGAGAACCTTGAACTTAGCTTAACGTTTTATCTTAATGGTTTGAATATAAATGAAGGTCTTAAATAAAGAATTGAGTCAATCACAAAGTAGAGAGAATTTTAGACTATGTGGAGTCATGCTTAGTGGTATGCAACACTTGTAAGATAGAGGAAAAGGTAGTTGAGCAGGTGCATAGAGGTCTGTTAGGCATGATTCTTTAATGTTTAATTCGGTGCCTATAAAAGCAGTACTAGAAGAAGGATAAAGGCTTGAGTGAGGTAAGTTTTAGGCAAAGTTACCTGGTTTTGGTTTGTGTTTGAATCAAAATTACTAATATCGTGTGGCCGTATATATCGTAGAGGGTCCAGAAAACAATGTATGAGATTTATCGGGGAAAATTTTGGGGAACAACGGCAATATATCGACGAACTTAAAAATACAAAAATATTCTTTTTTTTCAAAATTTTAAACATCTAAAGCAACAAGAACATTAAATAAATACATTGCCACATGAATATGGAAAGAAAACCAATATATAAGATGTATAAGACGTCTAGTGATGCATCACAAATAAAAACTGAATCGTGTCTTGAATCCCGAGTCCTCGACTTATGAATCACCCAAAAATATAGCAATGTATCTCATCATCAAGAGTCATAAATTAAGGGGTGGCAGGTGCGGGGGGGATCCTTCTAGATCCTAGAGGACATGTTGAACAAACTTTCGCTTGGGGTCTGGGCTATAGGACCAATAACGAGGCCGAGTGGTTGGCTCTCCTTCAGGGAATGAAAATTCTATACAACAAAGACTTCTCCAGGATCGCGATTTTTGGAGATTCTCAACACGTCATCTATAAAATGATAAATGGATATACCACCGGCTCTATAAAGTGTCGTCGCCTGCACGACAAAATCACTCCTCTCTTATCCAAGCACTATGAATTCTTCCACATCCTATGTGCAAACAACACTGCCGCCAATGCTTTGGCTAACATGGGGGTCTCCTTACCTCAAGGCCAATTTTGCCTAAATGGCCAAGCCCCTCACCCCAATCCCATTCCTTAATGGATCCTTGGGAAGCAAGTTTTGATCTCCATATTATAGTTTTCACCTCCAAGAATATTCACGAAGGGGTTAATGTCTTTTCTAAAGACCCCAAGGATTTACATAAAGGCTCCCAACCTTATCACTCCATCCCTCCTCACTCCACTGCTGCGTGCCCTCCACTCCCCGCTGGCATCAACCTTATGGACATTCGCGAAGGATCCCTAGCCTTAACGCGTCGTCCTGACCCCCTCCATCCTCCCACCGCGTGGCTCCATCTCTGCACCTACCATCCCTCAATCCCTGCAGGCTTTAATGCTCACCATCCTTGGGTTTATTGTTCCTGCTCCTCGCACGCTCCAAGTATTTTCGCTCCCTCCACTATGTCTTCTCCTCAAAGCCTTCCTCACCCTCATATTAGACCTGGCAATGGCTCTGTTCGTTATGTGATTTCTCCGGAAAGGATACTGTTGGATGTCATTGCAGGGGTCGACGAGGGCATTTTGCAGGAAATCCCGTGGGAAACTCTTCCTCTCACCAGGGTTTTCATGAAGGAGAGGCTGGTTCTTGCTGCTTTCTCCACCTGTTTATGCACTACCCATTCTGGTGTTTCTCTGTGGTTCTCGAATATAGGCTCAGGGCTCAGCCTCTCCATTGACGACCAATCCTTTATAGCAAGTAGCAATTCGATATTGGGCTGCAACTGTTCAGGGTGGAAAGAAGGTGCAGTTGACACTCTCTCCTGTCGAAACAAGAAAGACCGCGACTCCCTCCTGCAGGAACTCAACACACTCAAATTGGTTCTTGGTGGTCTCTCTGTTGACGAGTAGGCTCAAGTGTTTGCTGGTGCAATTCGTGCTCTTCACAACAATTTCTCTAGAATTGAAATTTCTCTTGGACAAGGTAGAATGGCGTAGGCAAACGAGAATGCAGGGTTAGCAGACTTGAAGAAAAATCTCAGGCGTCTGTATGAAATGATGGCCATTGGCATTATGGACAACAAGGAAATTGCTCAGGAGGTTAAAAGTATGGGGGAAGTGGTCAGCTACACCTCTTACCAGATAAGTAATCATGACTCCAGGATTGATGACAGTGAAAGCAACCTTAGGGAAATAATGGGCAAGGTGGACAGAATCCAAGAAGACCTCCAGCGCTTGGTAAGCTTGAACCAATGCAGCAAGGCTTTTGAAACTCCAGCAGCAGCAACGCACCCCATGGAGGAGGAATCGGTTGTTCAGCCCATAAAGCCCCCAGGCAATCCTTAATGGTTCATTAAGTTTTATGTTTTTTTACTGTTTCTTTGTCAGCAGTTTATAAGGGTATACAATGTACACTACCCCAGGCATTAGAAGTTATGTAAAAACTCTATGTGGAGTTCTTTGGTCATTCTCATGGACCAGTTTTGTTTTCTCCATTTTTGAACTGCAAGAACTCTCCGTTCCCGCTTTTTTTCTGTAATGAATGGCTGTGCACAGCCTGTTTTATATAAATCCTTTTAAAGTTTCTGTTAAAAAAAGAGTCATAAATTATAATACATAATACATATACAATAAAATCAAGTAAATTAACTATTGATTCCCTCTACCTCTTCTACAGGCAAAGGTAATCGTTTTGGTAATGGATTTCCCTCTAAATCTAGAAGGCCTTGGTGGTTATGGGGGTCGTAATGGACTCTAACGTCCTCTAGAAGAAGACCCTTGAAGTGGAAATCGATGTATTCTAAGAGAAGAATGTAGAGGTAGACCCTGATCAGGTCCTCTACCATTTCTAGTGGTACCATTGGGTCTATCTCCCTCTGATTGTGGCTATGGTTGTGAAATTGGTGGCTTAGAAGGTGGCACACTTCCAGGCTCCTCATCCTCCTCTGCCTCCCTGTCCTCTGTATCATCCTCCAACCAATCAAGGGCTGTCTCCATAACAGGTTCCTCAAATTCCACCCTCCACGTAGCAGTGGTGTCAATCCCATCCATTGAAATGGAATCAATGTCAGGGTTTTTCGTTGAATTTTTGTATCTAGGGTAGTGTTCCCCTAGTTCCTTTGTGCCTTAGTCACTAAATGAGGACGAGTTACATGACCCTTGTATTAATTACTTGAGATGAGTAATTAATGCATTTTAAAGAATAACGTGACTTTTTAAATAAATTTAAGTGGAGTTGAGAAGGAAAATATTTAATGGAGAGAAAAGTGTTTTTTCTCATCCATTGATGAGGAAACACTAGATCAAATGTGGGCCCTTGATCTAGAGACTTTTCAGCTGCCCTAGGAAGGTAAAATGAAAAGACAAAGGAAACAATAAAAAATGCATCCCATTCCTCATAGAGCAAATTTGAGAAAGCAAGTTAAGTCCTTGAGAAGAGGAAAAGGAGCAGCAGAGAGAGAGACTGCGGCATGCATTCTCAGGCAGCGAAATATTGTACAACAACACGTGTTTTGAGAAGAAAAACAACGACACTCATTTCCTGGCAGCGACACAATTTTTGAGATTTTTTTTTCCGAAATCCGTACAGTCTGGACAATTCCGTATGGTCTGTTTTATTTTACTGTAGCTGGCGTGAATTTGGAGGCAAAGTGGGCACACAATTCAAGGTGCATTTATTGCTGAGATAGCAGACACACAAATGGTACAAGCAACATGCAATTCGAGAAAGAATTGACTGAAAATTTCAGTCTGTCTGTATAGAGTGCTTCAGCACAATTTTCGAGAAAATTTGGCACATATTTCAAGACTGTTTGGCATCGAAATCGAGGTTGGAATTTGTCTGATTGGTTGAGATAACTTGTATTCTGTTGTTGCATTATTTTACTGAAGAAATAAAATTACTCTCTCAAACAGGTTTTCCCCTTGTGGGTTTTTCCTGGGCAATTTACCAAACATACGAGGTCTGAAATTTTTCCTGTGTGTGACTGTCAGTAAATTTATATTTCCTAGATTAGTGAATTTTTCTAGTGTTTCATGTACAATTTGTTTATATGAGAAGTCAATTCAGCTACAACAGAAATGTTTATTGGGTTGGGCATTAAACAATGAGCAAGTGACTTCAAACCGGGGAGGGAAAATTGCACAGAAAATTAACATGGTATCAGAGTTGAGTTGAAGAATGAGACAAAAATCAGATTTGTGTATTTCAGACAGTCAGTGGGTCTTTTTTTGTCAATGAGCAGGCTTTGTTGGATTTTAAATTTGCATTGAAATGGCTACTGCATTAAGGTTGGAGGATAGACTTGATGGGGCTGGGAATTTTGTTCCATGGAAGGCTAGGATAGTGCTTATATTGGAGGAAAATGAACTTTGTGATGAAGTGGTTCATAGTACACAAGCAAATCCAATTCAAGTTTCCACTTCCACCAATGTGCAGGCACTTTCTACCTTCAACAAAATGGACCTAAAAACTAGAAGGATCAATCTAGATGCAGTTAAAGACCATGTTATCCCACATATTTCAAGCAAAGACTGTGCTTATAAGATGTGGGATGCATTGACCAACTTATACCAAAGTTCGAATGAGAATTGAGAAATGGTACTACGAGAGAAGCTAAAGAGCACAAGGATGGCTACATCTGAAAATGTAGCTTCTTACCTTACCAGGATATATCAGGTGAGAGACGAGCCTGTAGCAGTTAGGGAGAAGGTAGATGACAGTGAGCTAGTGAGGACAACTGTGAATGGCGTGGCAAAGCCATGGACTGTTTTCGTGGAGGCTATAGTTACCACAGAGAACTTGCCTTCTTGGGATAGACTGTGGAATGATTTCATGCACGAAAAGATTCAGAGAGGTCTTATGCAGGGTAGCTCATCAAATGGTAAGGAGGAAGAAGAGAATGTTGCCTTGTCAGCTATATGAAAGAAGTCGAAGAAGGGCCCTAGCGGAGGAGCTAAGCAGCAAAGAGGTGAACAGAAGAAGGACCTAAGCAAAGTGAGGTGTTATGCATGCAACGGATTTGGCCATTATGCTGGCCAATGGCCTAACAAGAAGAGGGGCAAGTAGGAGGAGGAACGGGTTGCAGCTACAACAGAGATCGAGAGTTTTGTTGCAAAGTTTGAGAAAGAACTCTCTCTTGTCACAGTTGTTTCGAGTTGCGACAATAGTAGACCTATGGATGTAGGGAAGTGGATAGTTGAAAGTGCGTATTGTGAGTACATGACTTGGATGCGAGATGCATTCATCATTGTAGAGAATATTCTAGAGGAGCTCATACAGGATGGAGAGGGCACAATTTATGTAGTCAGAGAGATGGGACGAGTATGATTCTAGCTAGAGTTTGGAGAGCTTCTGGAGGTATCGGGAGTGCTCTTTGTTCCAGGGATGAGAGATAACAAACTCTCCATTCCAACCTTGAAGGGTGCAGGGTATGCTGTGGTGTTCAAGAGCGAACACATATTTATCTACTCAGTGGGAGTGGATCCGGTTGATCCAATGTTGATTGGTCATCAGAGAGACGGAGAGTATGTGGTGCGTGGTTAGCCTACATCTGGAGGATCTTGGTGGATGACAGGATCTGAGTCTGAGACAGACGAAGAGCGTGAAGCTCCAAGGATTGATGTGGCGCCAAGTAGTTGGTGTTGGTCCTTAGTTCATAGAGGAGAGCGAGATGCTTTGAAGACTGCAGTGGTACCGGGTATCCAGTCTTCGATTCAGGGGAGTACGCGAGAGGCTACTTCTTCCAGTGCTGGCAGGAGAGCCAGCTGGTATGACTTATCACTGATGGATGAGCGAGATGAGACTTCTTGACACGGGTCACCAGTGCAGAGTACAGGTTCTGTAGAGGGACAACTTCTAGAGACAGAGGGAGCTTCTAAAGCGGACAGTGTGAGACTGGAGTGTGATTCTAGTTGATGACAAGCCAGAAAGACTTCTTGTGGGAAGTGAAAGTGGTGGGTGTTGCAGCTCAGAATATCCTTCATGCAATGATGCCTAACATGAAGAGACATTAAATTTGACGTTTCTAGGAAGGAGCTTAGAAAGAGTGGGCATTCTTACATTGTGTGAGAAGCACATGAGCAAATTACCAACTTTGGTGGAGAAACAATTTATCTTCTTCAAGGATAAGTTGGGAGTGAGGGAGAACATCTTCCTAGGTAAGAGGGAGTGTTGAATTTTTGTACCTAGAGAAGTGTTCCCCTAATGACTTTGTGCCTTAGTCATTAAAAAAGGGAGAAGTTACATGACCCTTGTAGTAATTACTTGAGATGAGTAATTAATGCACTTTAGAGAATAAAGTGACTTTTAAAATAAATTTAAGTGGAGTTGAGAGGAAAAATATTTAATGGAGAGAAAAGTGATTTTTCTCATCCATTTATGAGAAAACACTAGATCAAATGTGTGCCCTTGATCGAGTGACTTTTTAGCTACCCTAGGAAGGTGAAATGAAAAGACAAGGAAAATAATTAAAAGGCACCCCATTCCTCATTTAGCACTAAGAGAGTTGGAGAGCAAATTTGAGAGAGCAAGTCAAGTCTTTGAGAAGAGGAAAAGGAGCAGCAAAGAGAAAGGTTGTGGCACGCATTCCCAGCCAGTGAAATATTGTACAACACGTTTTTCGAGAAGAAAAACGACACATTTTTAGACCACCACAATTTTTGAGTTTTTTTTTTCACAATATGTACTGTCCGTACAATTTCGTACAATCCATACAATTTTATTGTAGTTGGCACGAATTTCGAGGCAAAGTGGGAACAAAATTCGAGGTGCATTTATTGATGAGATAGTAGCCATGCAAACTGAGGCATTTAGACTATACAAGCAGCACGATTCAAGGAAGAATTGATTGAAATTTTCAGTCTGTTCGTAGAGTACTTCAACACGATTTTTGAGAAAATTTGGCACATATTTTAAGGCTGTTTGGCACAAAAATTGAGGTTGGAATTTGTTTCATTAGTTGAGATAAATTGTATTCTGTTGTTGCATTATTTTAATGAAGAAATAAAATTACTCTCTCAAACAGGTTTTCCCCTTGTGGGTTTTTCCTGGGCAATTTGGCAAAAATACAAGGTTTGAAATTTTTCCTGTGTGTGATTGTTAGTAAATTTATCTATGTTGCACTGGTCTCGGGGACGGGGGACGCAGGGGACGCGGGGACGAGTTTTTGGGACGGCTAGAGCGCACCCCCAATATTTTAGGGGACGACAGGTTGGGGACGACAATTATATAATATAAAATTAAAAAATTATATATATATATAAAATTAAAAATAAAAATGATTTACATTGAGATAAATCATAAAATTAAAAATCTTTGCAGCAGAATATTAAAATAGCTTCCATGAAATTTTATCATAAAACAATGAAACATTGAAACATCAAAACATACATGTTTGTAGCCTTTGATTGAGATAAATGAGTCATAAAAATGAAAAATCAGAACATGATTGTAGCACGAAATTAAAATATCTGCCATGTAAACTTTATAAAAAAATTGAAAAATTGAAAAATATAAAAATTTCAATCTCAATTTAAAAGTTAAGAGTTATGAATCATTCATGAAACATAAAAGACTAAAGTCTACAAATGTAATCACATAAATATTTTAGGCTTTAAAGTTTAAAACTTGAAATTCATATGCAAAAGGAAGAGTCTATCGAAGCATAAATGAAGGGTAGGGTTTTAAGTTTTTAAATTTTTAAATTTAAATTTTTTTTTTTACTTTTTTTTTAATGTATAGGAAAGGGGACGCGTGAGAGTCCCCGATTGGTCTAGGGACTTCGGGGACGTCCCCGAAAAGTCCCCTATTTTTTGGGGTACGTTTAGGGCATGACGAAAAAGTCCTAGAGTCCCCAATGGAGTCCCCGACCATTTGGGGACGTTTCCGAGGAGTTCCAAAGTCCCCGGAACGCCGAAACATAGGGAACGAGTGAAATTTTAGGGGGGACGGGTCCCCGTGCAACATAGAAATTTATGTTTCCTAGATTAGTGAATTTTTCCAGTGTTTCATGTACTATTTGCTTATCAATTCATTTACAGTAGAAATGTTTATTGGGTTGGGCATTAAACAATGAGCAAGTGACTTGAAACCAGGGTGGGAAAACGACATAGAAAATTAACATTTTTTCTCAATCAGCTTCACCCCCAACTTGAGATTGTAGTAGACGTAGAAAAAATCATTTAGGCGTTGGGTATCCAACCTGTATGAGGATCATAAATTATAATATATAAATTAGAGGGTAAAGAGACATGAATTACAATTTATAATGAATTTTAAATTTAATTTGAAATTCTCCAACCCGTTGTGCTACTTGATGTGTATTTTATCAAATACACTTTAGTTGTGCTCATAACTGAACGAGCTACATGTCTGGCTAAGCACCCCAAATGGCAAGCTTTTGTCAATCAAGTACTCTTAAGCCATCTTTCCCACCAAGTATCTACAATGAATGAAAGAAACATAAGAGAGGACATTGAAATTTAAAACGAAGAAAGAATAGAAATTGAAATTTGAAACAAGGTGAAGCTTACTTGGCATTATGTTCTTCTTGTCAATAATAGCCATCTCAAACCCCAATGTTCACATGACCCTCCTATAGACTTCCCTCTCTTTGGAAATCTTTGAACGGTCAACCACACTTAGCACGATCCTCTGGATACACTGCAAGAATCCATCCTTAACATCTACATCCAACCTAAAGCCATAGGAGTAAGAGAACATGAGGTTGGGGTATTACCCTACATCAATGGGGCGATGGAATGTATAGTTCTATTGCTCATCAATTGAACTGTACACTCCATCACCCCATTCATGCTATTGGGTTTACCTCAACCTCATGTTCTCTTACTCCTATGGCTTTAGGTTTGATACAAAAGCTAAGGATAGATTCTTGGAGTGTATCGAGAGGATGTTGCCAAGTGTGGCTGATCGTTTAGAGATTTCCAATGAGCCGAAAATCTATGGGAGGGCCATGGGAACATTTGGGTTTGAGATGACTATTAGTGACAGGAAGAACATAATGTCAGGTAAGCTTCACCTTGTTTCAAATTTCAATTTGAACTGAAAAATCAATGCCGAGACAATTTTTGACTGAGAAAAATAAATATTTATTAATAAACTTTCGATGATGATTAATTTACTATAAAAATCCCGCATATATACGTTTTACGAGGGTATGAGTATGACTTTTCATAAAGTCATGCTCTTTGATGACTAATTAGAATTTATTATATTTTAGTTTTAAGCATTATTATTTATTTGTCTTATATTTATCTAATTATTTATATATAACATTTTCCTCTTCTTTTAAGATAGTTTGTCCTCAAAGCAAGGTAATGACGGGTCTTGTTGAATGAACTTCTCTGTTTCTTGGGAAGTGTCTTCTTTTGGACAATTTTTCCACTTAATAAGTTATTCTTTGATGATGCAAGAACGCAGTCTTCTTTCTTTAATGTTGTTTAGGTACACAGGGTACTCCCAAACGACCGAACACCTTTTGATACCGCTTCACACAAATAGATCACAGATTAACACACCAATGTTTGTCACGTGGTTAAAACCCTCGAGAGGGAAACAGTCCACGGCCCTAGCCAAATAGCTACTTGAAGCAATTTATTATGCAAAAGAAAGAAAGTTACATGAGCTTCTCATAATCAATCAACTAGCCAAGGACCCTCTATGCTCTTTAAATAGAGATCATAGACCAATCGGGTGTTAAGCCACGGATCAATGGTAGGTATGATCTAAGAGAAGTTGAATCGTCGGATCACTCTATGTCTAGAACATATCGTGACCGTCGGATTAGAATATTTACAAATGCATACTAAAGAAACACACTTTTACCTAACGGATATATTACACAAGTTGATCTTAACTAACTCCTAAGTGTCTAAATATCCTAACATCCCCCCTTAAGAACAACTTGGGATAGGATTGAAGGATTTACAAAAGTGACACTAGTAGGAGAAGGAAGGAGGCATTAGAACCTATCCCCCCTTAAGGACACATTCCTGATCTCCTAACATAGACCGAAGTTTAGAAAACTTCGCCTCTGTAAGAGACTTGGTGAAGATGTCTGCAACTTGATCATCTGTAGGGCAATAGAGCACTTCAATAACACGATCATGAACAAGATTTCTGATGAAGTGCATGTGTAGCTCAATGTGTTTGCTACGCTGATGTAGAACTGGATCTTTGGCAAGCTTGATGGCACTTTGATTGTCGCACCAAAGTGGAGTACGCTGCTGCTCGAATCCAAACTCTGAAAGGATCTGTCGAAGCCATAAAGCTTCTTGATTGGCATTAACTGCGGCTCGATATTCTGCTTCTGCTGAAGAAAGAGCAAGAGCTTGTTGTTTCTTACAAGCCCAAGTGACAGGTCCAGATCCTAGACTGAAAACATAACCTGCAGTAGACTTTCGATCATTAGGATCACCGGCCCAATCTGAATCAGTGAAACCAACCAACAAAGGTTTCCCCGCTGTACTGTAATGAATCCCAAATTGAATTGTACCTCGAATCTATCGAAGTATTCTTTTTGCTGCTTTTCAATGACTTTCATGAGGAGTTTGCATATAACGGGCAACACGACCAACGACAAAGGACAGGTCAGGACGGGAATGAGTCAAGTATAAAAGACTACCAACAAGTTGACGATACAAGGTGGCATCTACTTCAGGGGAAGTACAAGTGGCAGAAAGTTTGACTCCAGACTGGAAGGGAGAAGGGGCTGGTTTACAATCTTCCATGTGGAAGCGACGAAGGTCACAAGCATACTTAGACTGGGAAAGAAAGATTCCTTCTTTGGTTTGCAAGACTTGGAGACCAAGAAAATAATGCAAATGTCCTAAGTCTGACTTTTCAAAATTTTGCTTGAGACTGGATTTCACATGGGTTATAATTTTAGGGTCACTACCAGTAAGGATAAGATCATCAACATAAAGAACAAGTATGATGAGATGGTTTCCTACTTTCTTGGTATAGACATTGGGGTCAGAATGGCATCTAGAAAAACCAGTGTCAAGGAGAAAGCTATCCATTTTGGCATACCAAGCTCTAGGAGCTTGCTTAAGGCCATATAAGGATTTCTTAAGGAGACAAACAAGGCTAGAGTTATTCTGAACATATCGAGGAGGTTGTTCCATGTAAATCACCATGTAAAAAGGCAAACTTGACATCCATTTGATGGACTTCCCAGTTATGTAAGGTTGCAAGGGAAAGAACAAGGTGGATAGAGTTCATTTTTGCTACAGGGGCAAAGGTTTCATTGTAGTCAATCCCTTCAACTTGGGAAAAACTTTTGGCAACTAACTTTGCCTTAAGTCTTTCAACACTTCCATCTGATGCATACTTAGTTCTGTAGACCCATTTACATCTGACAAATTTTCTTCCTTTTGGAAGAGGAACAAGATCCCAAGTATCGTTCTCCATTAAGGAACGATATTCTTCATCCATAGCTGCATCCCAATCTGGATTTCCTGAAGCTTCTGTAAAAGTTTTTGGATCATGATTCTCGGAAACTTGAGCCAAAAGAGAAGAGGCTCACTGAAACTGAGAACGTGTTTGACGTTGATCTCTAGGATCACCGGCAAGAACACCAGCTGCTTCACATGTTGTACGGACCCATCGAGGAAGTATTGGTGCTGGTGCAATTGGAGGAACATGAGCAGGCGGAGGTGGATCTTCATCCTCACTGTCATCATCAGAAACTGGAGTTGGAAATCTATCAAGGAAGCTGGAAGAAGAAGAAGAAGAAGAAGAAGAAGGCACAATCGCCGAATCAGGCTCGCAGGCCAAAGATGGCACACCCGCCAAGTTAGGCTCGCAGGCCAAGAGATTTTCATCAAATTTAACATCTCTTCTAATGATTATATCATGTGAATGGGGCTGAAAAAGTCTATAATCTTTTACATCTTCAGAATATCCAACAAATATGCACTTTTCACTTTTAGGCTGCAATGCTTTCCGTTTTTCATTTGGAATGTGA
>LPNX010903666.1:284426-336819 GCA_001517045.1 Pseudotsuga menziesii | reverse complement strand
AACCTAAGTGCGTCTGGAGTAGTCATCAATGAAAGTTAAGAAATATTTGAAACCAGAAAAGGAAGCAGATGAAAGAGGGCCACACAAGTCACTATGCACAAGCTCCAAAGGAACCAAGGCGTGCCAAGAGGCACGTTTGTCATAACTGTCCCGATGATGTTTTTCAAGTACACAACCGAAACAAACACCATCCTTGCAAGATACCAGCGGAAGACCAGTCACCATATTGTCTTTACATAGTTGTTGCAATGAGCGATAATTTAAATGACCAAATCGCTCATGCCAAAGTTTGCTCAAGTTATCACTATGAGCAACAAAAACTGAAGGAAAAGGTGATGACCCAAAGTTGTTAAATTTGTACAACCTGGTAATATCATCAACAATTCCAGTAGCAAGGACATTTTGAGGATTTTTAAAATCCTTGATTACAACTTGGTGAGGTGTAAACGTCGTAGTTTTACCTTCACCTGAATGAGTAATTTGATAGACTGATGACAAATTGCAGGAAATTTTTGGAACACATAGTACATCACTGAAATGACCATTTTCTACTGGAACTGTTCCAGATCCTACAACACTTACAGATCTATCATCACCAACAAATATTTGTTTGGTGTTACATTCATGCATAGTAGAAAACATGGCTTTATCCTTAGCTATATGATAAGATGCTCCAGAATCAATGAGCCATTCAATTGAAGTAGAAGAAGAAGATGCAGTATAAGAGTAACCAGAAGCACAAAGTGCATGTCCATGAGAGTTAGATTCTGAAGACGAATCTAGGCTGATGTGGTGCTTCTTCATTGCTGCTTCCAAGGCTGCCATCTTCTTAAAACACTTAGATTCATCATGATTATCTTTCCCACAAAAATTGCAATGACGCTCAGTCTTCTTTCTTTTTTGCTTGGATCCTTTGTCATTTTTTAAAGAAGGAGCTGACTGAGAGGGTTTAAGACCCTTGTTGTTTGGCTTATTGTTGCGAAAATTCTGTTTCTTGGGAGGCTTGGACTTTTCTTTCTGTTGGGACAATAAGGCTTTCCTAGATGTATCTGCATTGTTAATTATTCCAAGAGGAATGAGCTTGTCTTGCTCTCTAAATAAGGAATCACAAAAGGATTCAAGACTAGGCTCTTGATAGCTAGCTGCAGTCAAGGATTCTTTCATAGAGTAGAATGTAGATACAAAAACAGAATATGCAGGTCCAAGTTTGGAAAGAATATGATAAATACATTGTTTGTTTTTTTTCTTAATCTTGCATTCTGCACATAAGAATCTAAGAGTTTTATGCTTTTAGATAAATAGTCTTGAATGCATGAAAAATCATTTGGATTCAAGGAAATCAACTCATTCTCGAGTTGATGACCCCGAATTTCATTGTTTTACCAAACACAGATTTCAACTTTTCCCAAGCTTTATCAGGTTCATCAATTTCAGATATGTGGAATCGCAAATCAATAGAGATTGACATCCCAATCAATCCACGAGCTTCATCACATCTATTTGCCCATTTAATTTTCTTATCATCATTAGTGGGTTTTGTTTCTTTTTTAGTGGTTATCCTGAAAAGTCCCCTACTTCGTAGAACATCTTCCATACGAGATTTCCATGAGAAATAGTTAGAACTTGTAAGTATAATATCACAAGGGGCGGCCATACTGTAAACTAATGGCTGAAAGAACAGAAACTAACTGTCTGGATGCAAAGAGCTTGAAAAAATATGCGGTTTAAAAAAAAAAGGCACTGAAAACTGATTCTGGATGATGAAGTTATGCTTGATCAAAAAAAATGTTGAAGATGTTCCCAATAGTGACATGGCAGATATTAACTTGACCAACTAAAAAAAAAGAAGCCCTCTCTTCCCAAGATCAACCTTTGACAATCACTTTACAATAAAATTGCTTTGAGGTGAATCACTTTAGAATAAGTGATGTTCACTTTTACAATAATGCGACTTTTAAATAGTGCGGCAATAAATTAAAGACTTAAGTGACTCACTTTTTATTTTATTTTATTTATGTGAGATACGCTTTTACAATAAAGTAACTTGAGAATAGAAATTGCATGCACTAAAAAATAGCTTGATAATACTTGAACTCAAGACTTATCAAGGAGTAAAGCAACTTTGGGCCAAGTGAGCTAAGTTTAAAAGGTACGTAAAAGTATGGAAAGAGGAAGGGGTTTTTTTTTTTTTTTTTAACTCTTCTCTCTCGTTCTCCGTGCTTGCTTTCTTTTCCTGCAAATCACACAAAAAACGAAAAACAAAAACAAATTTTTTTTTTCCACACAATGGGGTTAGATCTTGGTTAGCTTACCCCGGAAAGTCTACGTTTTCAAGTTTTCTCGTTGTTTCTGATTTGCTATGATCGCACAAGGTGCACGGCAAAGAGTATACGTAGCCGAGAAGACAAGAAAAAAAAACTTTCCCTCAGTGTTTCTGATTCGCCGCGATCATGCAAGGTGCACAGCAAAGAGCATACGTAGCCAAGGAAGGCAACAGTCCGAGACTAAAAAAAAAAAGATCTAATAATAAGACTGATAAAATATGACAAATTTAAAAAAAATAAAACAAATCCGTCATTATAACATTATACCTTTAGATTTGCCGAAATGGGTGTTTCTGGAACAAACGGAAATGGTTTTCGTTTCACCGGTGAAACGAAAACTGTTTCCAAATGGAAACGACGCTCCGGACGCAATGGAACAGCTCCCACGGGCCACAAATGCACAGAAAATCCAGAACCAGAAACTTTTTCAAAGTTTTGGCAACACCGATTCCAGACTTTGATCAAAACCGAAAGCGGCTCTTCATAAAAGCTCTGATACCATGTTCGGGTACACAGGGTACTCCCAAACGACCGAACACCTTTAGATACCGCTTCACACAAATAGATCACAGATCAACACATCGATGTTTGTCACGTGGTTAAAACCCTCGAGAGGGAAACAGTCCACGGCCCCAGCCAAATAGCTACTTGGAGCAATTTATTATGCAAAAGAAAGAAAGTTACATGAGCTTCTCATAATCGATCAACTAGCCAAGGATCCTCTATGCTCTTTAAATAGAGATCATAGACCAATCGGGTGTTAAGCCACAGATCAATGGTAGGTATGCTCTAAGAGAAGTCGAACCGTCGGATCACTCTATGTCTAGAACATATCGTGACCGTTGGATTAGAATATTTACAAATGCATACTAAAGAAACACACTTTTACCTAACGGATATATTACACAAGTTGATCTTAACTAACTCCTAAGTGTCTAAATATCCTAACAAATGTTGATGATGGCTTCTGGTTCTACTACAAGTTCCCCTTCTGCATCCAAGGTAGGAAGTGTCATCTGAGCAGTTTGATGTTCACCTAATAATTTTTTAAGATTTGAGACATGAAAAATGTTGTGAATTCGACTATTCTTTGGTAACTTTAATTCGTATGCTACGGGGCTAATCTTTTGAATAATTTGATATGGTCCATAAAAATTGGGAGCCAATTTATTTTTTCCTTGTTGCTTAAGTGACGATTGCTTATATGGCAGAAGTCTCACAGATACCCAATTTGCTACTTCAAACTCTCGTTATGTTCTATGTTGATTTGCTTGCTGCTTCATACGATTTTGTGCCATAGTTAAATTATTCTTGAGTACATGCACTACTCTTTGATTTTCTTCAAGCTGACTTTTTACCGCAGGTACTTCTGCATCACCTTGAACGAGTTCTTTCTGTTTGGGAGGTGCATAACCTACAATGCTTGGAAAGGTGTCATTTTCTCTGACGTATGATAGGTGGAGTTATGCCACCATTTAGCAAGATGTAACCACTGTAACCATTTGTTCTGCTTGTCAGTGATGAAACTACGAAGATAGGCTTCCAAACATTTGTTAACAACTTTTGTTTGTCCATCTGTTTGGGGATGATAGGATGAGCTCATGTTAAGAGTGATCCCAATTTGTTTGCAGAATTCCTTCCAAAAATTGCTTGTGAATTTGGCATCTTTGTCAGTAACGATGATTTTTGGAAATCCAAGTAATTTGTAAATATTTTTACAGAATACTTCAGCAATTTGTTTAGATGAGTCGGTTTTCCTAATACCCACAAAATGTGCATATTTCGTTAATCGGTCCACTACCACGAAGATTTTGTCCTTCCCTTCGGATACATGTAACCCTTCGATAAAATCCATGGATATTTCCTCCCACTTCTGGCTTGGAATGTGCAACGGATGGAGTAGCCCCGGTGTCATGACATTTTCACTTTTTGTTCTTTGACATATGTCACACTCGCCTACATACCTTTGAATGCCCTTATACATTCCCTTCCAATAGAATGATTACCTAGCACTGTAGTAAGTTTTGAAAAACCCTACATGTCCTGCAGGAGGTGAGTCACAAGACTCCTTAAGAACCTTATCTTTGAATCTGGATGTTGGGTTGAAGTAAATCCTTCCCTTATACCAAAGGATGTCATTCCTCCATTCAAGCTTAGGATTGCGTTCTGGATTATCTATCAAGACATAAGTATTTGGATCCTTGGCATATTCACTTCTAATTTCATCTGACCACTTGGGAATTGCAACGGAAATTGCATAAGACTTGGTTCTTCATCTTTTCGGGAAAGGGCATCATCAACTACATTGTCCTTTCCTCTCTTATGTAGTATTTCCATGTCAATGTAGCAATTTTTTCTATCCATTTTTGTTGTTTAGTTGACAATGTTTGTTGTTGTAGGAGATATTGAAGACTATTGTGGTTTGTTCTTATCAAGATTTTGCTCCCTAGAAGGTATTGTCGCCATTTTGCTAGAGCGTGTACAATGGCAAGTATTTCCTTATCATATGTGGATTTTAAACTCTCTCTCTTATTGAGCTTTCAGTTTTTGAATGCTATTGGATGGCCTTCTTGCATCAAGACTGCTCATATCCCAAATCCTAAAGCATCGCACTCAACTACAAAGGGTTTCGTGAAATCCGAGGTTGCTAATAGTGGCATTGATGACATCATGTTTTGCAATGCTTCAAAAGATTTCTCGGCTTCATCATTCCATCGAAATGAATGTTTCTTCAATAAATCTGTTAGAGGGGTAGTCTTCTGGGCGTAATTCTTCACATATCTTCGATAGTATCTTGTCAAGCCTAGAAAGCCTCGTAATTTCGAAATGTTATCTAGTTTGGGCCACTTGGTGATTGCCTTGATTTTACTTGGATCGACTGTGACTCCTTCCTTCGATATTACATGGTCAAGATAGTCCACTTCTTCTTTTCCAAAAGTGCATTTTGACATTTTTGCAAAAAAATGATCTTCTTCCAAGATGGTGAGTACTTGGTCTAAGTGTCAGATATGCTCTCTCCAAGTCTTGCTATATATGAGGATATCATAAAAGAATACTAATACAAACTTTCGCAAATATGGCTAGAACAATTCTTTCATTGCAGCTTGAAAAGTGGCGGGAGCGTTAGTTAATTCGAAGGGCATTAATTTGAACTCATAATGGCGCTCATGAGTACGGAACGTAGTTTTTGCTACATCTTCTAGTCTAACCCAGATTTGATAATACCTTGATCTCAAGTCTAGTTTTGAGAAATACCTAGCTCCATGAAGCTCATCCAACATCTCATCGATGAATGGGATGAGAAATTTATTCTTGATTGTTATCTTGTTCAAACCTCTGTAATCTATGCATCTATGCACAACCTGAAGGATCCATCCTTCTTCCGAACTAGCACTACTGGGGCTGCATAAGGGCTTATACTCTTTGAAATAACACCACATTTTAACAAATCTTGGGTTAACCTTTCAATCTCTGTTTCATGGTGATGTGGATATCTGTAGGGTTTGATATTGATTGGTTTTTCCTCTGATTCTACTTCAATCATGTGCTCAATCTCCTTGTTTGGTGGGAGCCCCATTGGAAGCTCTTGGAACACCTTGTGGTGTTTTTGGATTAGCTCTTGTATCTCTGGTGGTTTGTATCTCCTTCACATGTTAGCAACTCCATCTCTTGACATTGAATTATGTAAGCAGGTGCTCCTTTTCGAATTAGCCTTTCCATTTGATGTGATGTAACCAATTGAGTTTGGGGAGGTTGGAAACCGTACAATTTGTACTTTTTCCCTAGCCACATGAACTTGATGAAGTGCTCTTGATGGTTAGCAAAGTAAGTACCCAATGTTTGCAACCATTCGATTCCCAATACAACGTCTACTCCTCCAAGAGGTATTGCAAAGAAGTCGGATTCTAGGTTATACCCTTGCATTTGTGATTTATCCTTGTGACATTTTCCCACATTTTCAATCTTCTTGCCATCTGCTACCATAACCTTCATGTTAGGCACTAGGAAAAAGAATAAGTTGAATATCTTAGCAAGATTAATTGCGTCGAGAGGCGTTCTACAGCCTGGTATGAGGGAGATATTGTAACGTTTGTCGATATTATTTTGTAACGTTTGTTACTAACAAAATAATAAAAAATAAATTTTTTAATTATCCACCAAAATACATGTCGACCAGAAAAACAATCTAATATGGGGGAGATGTTGTATGAGGGAGATCTTGTAACTTTTGTCGATATTATTTTGTAACGTTTGTTACGAACAGAATAATAAAAAATAAAAATTTTAATTATCTGCCAAAATAAATGTCCGCCAGAAAAAACAAACCTAATATGGGCGAGATGTTGTAATATTCTTACCAAACAAAACAATAAAAAATTAAAAATTTAACTATCCGCAAAAGAAAATGTGGGTTAGAAAAAAAACACAATATGGGGGAGATGTTGTCATGCTCCTACCTAACAAAATAATAAAAAATAAAAAATTGAATTATCCGCAAAAAAATGTTGGCCTTGCACATGGTTTTAAAACCATGTGCAAGGCCTCCTAAACAAGCCACGGTTTTATTGTACATGGTTTTGGAGGGGCCTTGCAAATGGTTTTAAAATCATGTGAAAGGCTTCCTAAACAAGCCATGGTTTTATTGTACATTGTTTAGGAGGGCCTTGCAAATGGTTTTAAGACCATGTGCAAGGCCTCCTAAACAACCCATGGTTTTAGGAGGGCCTTGCACATGGTTTTAAAACCATGTATGGGGGGATGTTGTAATGTTCGTTCCAAACAAAATAAAAAATAATAAAAAATATTATGTCGGCCATAGATAATATTAAATATTAATAATAAAAATATTGTATGTCAATCTTAATAAAAAAGATGTGTCTTTTGGTTTGAATCAAATCAATGGCTATATATAGGACACACCAAAGCTTATAGATCCTTGAGTGCAATACCTAAGAAGAGGTTTGCACCTTGATAGATTTGATCCCTCTTAGCGCTTGATAGAACCTAGGATTTGGATCTAGGCTGGTATTAATAAAGTTATGGGTACTGCTAGTATCTATGAGAATCGAGACGTTGTTGTTTTTGATATGTCCTTTCAACTTCAGTGTTTGTGGTTGGTATATCCCTGTAATGGCCGCTAATGATATCTTTGGTGTATCATCTTCTAATTCTGAGTGGCATCCCTGTTGATATCCTATATCCTCCTCACTTGACTCTTCACTTTTCGAGACTTTGTCTTCTTCTTCGGCTTCGCAAGCATACAACTTTTGGCAGTTACTCCTTTGCAAACATCTATGCTTAGGATCTCATTTCTCTCCACAATATTGCACTTTCCTTCCTTCATCCTATGCGTTTCTAAACTGTTTTTTGCTCCTTCCCTTAGATGCGATGGCATATATCTTGAAGTTCTCGTATTCGCTGATTGGGGAGGACTCCTCTTGGAGTAGCTTTTGTCGTAGTTAATTTGAGCGGATCCTTTAAACTTGTTCTCGACGATTTTGGCTTTACGTCTTGCCTTCTCCCTGGTAGAAGTGTTATGTAATTCTGATTCATCCCGAATGTGCGATTTTAGTCAATGTATGTATGTTTGCAGACGTTGATCATCAGTTAGTTCTGGCACTTGAGTTGCCAACGCTTCTCATTCACATGTGTACTAGTCTACATTTCCTTTTTGCTGCAATCTGGTGAATCTTGGAAAGGAAGTCTTTCTCGGTTACGCCTTGAAATCTCTTAAGAAGGTCGTTCTTAAAGTTATTCCAACTAAAGGAACAGACTCGGGTTGTCGTCTTCCACCACATATACCAATTGTATGCATTTCCCTCCAATTGCATGGCGGCGTACTTAATCTTCTCGCTATCGTAAGGTATGTTATGGATGTCAAAGTATTCTTATGCTTTATTGATCCATGCGATGCATTGCTTTTCGTCACCATCAAATTTGGGTAACTCTAATTTTACCCTTATTTGGTACCCGTGTGTTTGGGGAATCGATATTGATGGAATGTTGAAGAAAGGAACTTCATGGGGTGGCGTCTTGTTGGCTTGGCGTTTTAGGCGTCTTTGGAGGAGGTGTATTGAAGGGGTCTGGATTATGCCTAGGTGGGGAAAACGAAGGGTGCGGCGGTAGTCTGGCCAACATATTGTCGAGAGTCTCTTGAGTTTTCTTTTTCTCTGCCTTCAATGTATTGATGCCTTCTCTATTCCTGCCTTCAATGTATTGATGCCTTCTTAATTCATTATTATTTTTGTCGATGTCTTCCTTGAGTTCTGCATACCTCTTGTTGACTTTTTCGTCTAATTGGTCTAATCTGGCATTGACATCTCCCATTCTGGTGACTACTGGAATTTTCTCCACGTCAAACTTTGATTTATTTTTATTCGCTGTTTGAAGCCAGCCAACCACGATTTTTTTTATTTTTTATTTTTTTCTATAATTATAATAATATTATTATTATAATATAGATATTTTAACTTTTTTTGTTTAAATTATAAATTTTTTAATAAAAAATAAATATTAATATAATAATATTATTATATATAATATTTAGTTAAAGGGTTGATTGCAGGAGGAAGGATTGGTGAAGTCGTGGGCAGAGTGGATGGATGGCGGTTGTGAGCTAGGGTTGGGAGCAAGGAACCGCGATGGAGTGAAGGAGAGCAACGGGGAAGGAGTGGCGCGGAAGGGTGTTTGTGAAGTGTGGAGGGGGAGTAGGATCCGGGGGTCGAGGGTGGTGGAAGCAGGAGCAAGCGAGCGGAGTGCGCGGGATTTGGAGCAGCATGTGGGGATGCAGGGTGATGTGGGGGAAACATGGGAGCATGAAAAGAGAGAGACGAGGTGGACAAATTAGTAAGAGCAAGGATCTCGTCGGCAGTAGGAGTAGCGGGCGACGATCGAGCTCTGATACCACTAAACTGAAAAAATCAACAGACAATTTTTTACTGAGAAAAATAGATATTTATTAATAAACTTTCGATGATGATTAATTTACAGTAAAATTTTTGCATATATACGTTTTACGTGGGTATGAGTATGACTTTTCATAAAGTCATGTTCTTTGATGACTAATTAGAATTTATTATACGATTTTAGTTTTAAGCATTATTATTTTTTATTTATTATTTATTTGTCTTATATTTATCTAATTATTTATATATAACATAATATCTTTTTTCTTTGTTTTAAAGTTCAATGTCTTCTCTTTTGTTTCTCTGATTCAATCTAGATACTTGGTGGGAAAGCTATGGATCAAGAGTACCTCATCTACAAAACCTTGTCATTCGGGTGCTTAGCCAAACATGTAGCTCTTTTGTTTGTGAGCGCAACTTGAGTGTATTTGAAAAAATACACACCAAGAAGCACACCAGGATAGAGAATTTTAAATTCATTATAAATTGTAATTTATGTCCCTTTACCCTCTAATTTATGTATTATAATTTATGATCCTCATACAGGTTCGATACCCAATGCCTAAATGATATGGTCTACGTCTATTACAATCTCAGGTTGTGGGTGAAGCATTTTGAAAAAAAATCCTGACGTGGATGCCATTTCATTGGATGGGATTCACACCACTATTGTGAGGGTGGAGTGTAAGGAACCTATTATGGAGGTAACCTGTGATTAGTTAGAGGATGATGCATAGGATGGGGAGGATGAGGAGTCTAGGAGTGTGCCATTGCTGGAGCGACCAGTTTCACAGCCACTGCCACAGTCATAGGGAGATAGGCCCAATGGTAGCACTAGCAGTGGTAGAGGACTTGAACAGGGTCTACCTCTACATTCTTCTTCTAGAGTACATTACTTTCAACTTCCAGGGTCTTGTTCTAGAGGACATCAAAGTCTAGTACGATCGCTAGAGCCTTCTAGTTATAGAGGAATTCCCATTGCCAGAGTGATTACCATTTCTCGTAAAAGGTGTAGAGGGAATTAATATTTTATTTACTTGATTTCATTGTTCAATGTATATTTATTATAATTTATGACTCATGATGAGTTGGGGACTCGGTATTCCTGGCACAATTCATTTTTAATGTGTGATTTATCATTAGATGTTTTTTATTTTATTTTTAATGTTGTGGTTCACAAACTCCCCCAGTGGGGCTGCTACGTCCACGGGAAGAAATTACAGGAGGCCCACCCAAAGGGGCTGCACCTTGTTCACTCTGATTATGGAGCTAACCCAATGGTGGCATCAAGTGAGGCCCTGAGACCTTTTGCTTACAATTTACAGCACTCAAGCACTTGTGCTAGCCCACTGGGCTATCATTAGACGTCTTATATATCGGTTTTCTTTCCATATTCTTGTGATAATGTGTACCTATGACATTAGGCTGCGCAGAACCTGGGTCACGCGAGTTAGGAAAAGTGGCCAACAAGGGGTATCTAAGAAATTATGTAGTAGGACAACAGAGGAAATGGATCAAATGGATGCATCTGGGAGAGTATTGCAATATTACTACACACCATATGTCTATTGGGATGACTCCTTTCAAAGCTCTATATGGCTATGAGGCGTTAAACTTTGCAGATTTAGTCTTCAGAGATAGTAGAGCACCTAAGGCAAAGGATTGGATACAGGACAATCAAGATATTCTCAAGGTATTAAAAGAAAACCTACAGACATCACATAACCAACAAAATTGTACGCAAACAAACTCAGGGCTGAGCGCAGTTTTGAGGTAGGAGATTTGGTATACTTGCGGCTACAACCTTATAGACAGTCGTCATTCAAGAAAAAATGGGCGAACAAACTGAAGCATCACTTCTATGGTCCTTACAAAGTAGTCAGAAAGGTTGGGGAGGTGGCTTGTGAACTAGAGATTCCCGACGAAACTAAAATCCATAATGTATTCCATGTATCAAATCTCAAGAAAATAGTGGGGGCACACATCACTCCATCCACTGAGCTACCTCCATTAGATGATGGACTCCTAGTGTTGATTCAAGAAAAGATTCTACAGGTTCGAGAAAGGAAGCTGAGAAATAGGGTAATTCGTGAATACTTAGTACAATGGAAAGAGTTACCTATTGAAGATGCCACATGGGAAGGAGAAAAAGTATTGCAGCTTCTCAATTTACAGTTGCTTGAGCACAAGCAATTTCAAGCGGGAAGGACTGTAATGTCCTCTTCTATCTAAGCATCTAAGACACTTGTTAACCTATTTAATTCCCATAGGTACGAGCGGGTACTAATGAAAAAGGGAATTGACTGAGGACTATTATTACTGGGAGCAGAAAAGAACATTCCTTCAGTATTATTAGGTCATCAATATATTAAAGAAGGACATCGGAGCAGATATCAAAAACCATGCAAAGCATGCAGGTCTTATTTCACCTTGCATGCGACACTGGGCGATTAGATTGCATGCATGCAAAAGTTAAGTCATACAAACCCTAAAAGCTATATAAGAATACAAGTCGAACCAAAAAGGGATCTATTGTTATTATTCACTTTTGAGATTGGTTTCGAGAGCTCGGCAGCAACAGGAGCCACAAGTTGGAGTTGAGGGCATGAGTCTTCAACTAGCAAGTCTTTTCGACAGCGGAATGTATCTACCCTAATCACTTACTGGATAGATCATTCAAATCTATCATCAGCGCTTCAAGATATTCATTAATCATCAAAGATCCAACACATAAAGGAGAGATTATCAAAGGGGTCACGACTTTAGTGCTGGGGACGAGTTGGAGACATTGGGAACAATTTGCCTTGCTTCAGAAAGACATCATTCCTTCTGCATGCCACTTCCATTCTCTTCGGAAGGGCCATATTACTATACCTGGTGATTATTAGATCATCTCTTGCATATTCAAAGAAGTTTACAAGCAAATCATGTGGGAGTGAGGGCGCCCCACTATTCAGGAGAACTAATTCGCTAGTGTCCGAGGTCTCCAAAGGTCTGGATGTGCCCACCAAAATCTTTGGGAGGATCATGCTACAATATCTGGAAAGTTTTGGCACCATCCTCCAAGAATTGAAGCGACTACGAAATAACTATCATCCAGAGAGGACATTTTGCTTGCATGGGCGACTCACCTGGATAAAGCAACACGCTTTTGAAGTTATATTGGATGCATGGCATGCATGTCTTTTGTATACTGAACAACTATCCCAGCTATGATTTTTGGTATGTCATTACAATCTCATTGAAGCTTATTTCATATTTTATTTCAGTGTTTGTCATATTTGGCTTTAAGCACTCAATCTATTATTGCATGCAAAACAATCTATACCTAAAACCCACAAACAAACAAACAATCATCATAACCTATCAGTATAAAGGAAAAACATCGATTTGGGGTATTACAAGGACCAAGTTAGATAAGCCCCTAGCAGTTATCTAGGGCCCCTAGTCAAGGACCACGGGGTTGATCAACATTCAATCTGGGACTGAAGTTCAGCCTAGGGCTCAAGACCATTCTCCGAGAGAATGGAGGACCTGATTAGGGACCAAGGGGTTGATCAACATAATTTAGTCTGGGACCGAAGCTTTGCCTAGGGCTAAGAGCCATTCTTTAATAATGGAGGATCTTGGTCAATTAACCAAGATGATGATGTGTGATGTTCTCCTCTTCTAGGTCCTCGAGATGCTTGATCTAGGTTGTTTCAGCAAGGGACTGGCCACCCCTTGATGGAGTCACTGACATTTGACCTTAGGAGCAGTCAGGAGGATTAGAGGATCACTTCATCCAGTATGGATCTTCCTTATATTGTGATGATAAAACTTCCAGTTATTGTATGGAACACTTGTACATTGAGAGAGAGAGAGATAAAAGGTTGTTTTCCCTTCCTTGTGGTTAGAAGGGTTGTTCTCCCCACCTTGTTGATACACCTCTTCTTGACTTGTGGTTAACCTTGTGTTGGCTTAGTCTTGTGTTGACCCTTCCCTTGTTGGTCCTATCTGCTAACACCCCCTTTTGAGTGTATCGACTTAACCCTTCGTCATATCTTGTGAAACCCTCTCCTAGACGTCTTAACATTAAATTATTTTGTATGTGGTAACCTTCCTATTTTGTAGAACGTCTTGACCTTATCTGAGTAACCCTAACCTCAATGACCAAATAGGTGGAACCTTCTAGGGGTCATTGAGAGGTTATAAATTTGAACCTATCCTTCATTATGAGATCATCTTGAAGAGGTAACTGAGCTCTGATTATTATGTGACTAATCTAGGGTTTTCAACAGACTCATTTGGGTGACGTCTAGGGTTTATATGCCTCTTGTGATTGGACTCTTGTTCTTTGCCCTTCTACTCAAGGTTCTTCATGTTGAAGGTTAATTTATCTTTCTCTCTCCAAAACATGTGAGTCATGGATTGTTTTGGACTAGTTTGAGAGGGTCACTACCTGTGTTGACAGTTTTGGACCAGCTTAAGAGGGTTGCTACCTATGAGGATTTTTTGGACTAGTTTGAGAGGGTCGCTACCTATGTGGACTGTTTTGGATTGTTTTGAGAGTCGTTTCCTGTGTGTGGATGCCATTTGTCTCATGACTGTCGCTACTTGTTTTGGATTGCTTGAGGGTGTCGTTGCTTGGTTGGACTATGTTTAGGTTGTCACTACCTATGTGGAGGGTGTCATTGCCTGCTTGTGTTGAATTTTTAGCATTAGCATGAATGCTTTAAAATTTGTAGACTATATGATAGCAATTGACAAGTGCAGTAAAAACATCAACACATCAAAAACATTGAACACGAGAGTTTTTCACTAGGGAAACTTTTAAAAACCAAAAACCCCAAACGCATTAGTAATTCATCTCGTAAATGAGATTACTAAGTTCTTCAAAAAAATTCTCAAACCCTAATTGGGTTTGTAACACAGATTCACAGAATTACACAAGCGATGATTTTTACATAAAAATCAAATTAGGGCTTGCTTCCCTAATTCCACTTCTGCTTCCCTAGACAGATCTGTAGCTTCTTGAATTTTCTCTATCCTGCCCAATTTGCTAAATCTCAGCCTGGACCAATTTGCTAAGTACCCTCTTTGCAGCGTTCTAGTGCATGACTCTTGGTGAAGTCATAAATATGTAAATTAAGCTTACTGTGTACCTTATCTCCAGCATGGTATAAATCAGATATAACAGAATTCACACCAATTTGATGTACAAAGTTCCATCTACCTTGAATCCTCATCCATAGATAATTGTGTCCCTGTCTCCAAGGGTGTATCTGACGGTTTGCAATCAGACATCTTAAATTTCTGAAGCAATTCCTTAGCATATTTTTCTTGAGAAATAAAGATGTTGCCTTCATTCTACCATACTTGCAAGTCAAGGCAATAGTGCAGAGTCCCCAGGTCTATCATCTGTAACATTGACTTTAAATCCTGCTTAACATCACCATTTGCACCATCTCTAGTAATGATGAGATCATCTATGTGCACTACTAGAATGGCAATGCTTTTACCATTTTTTGGATATACGAATTCGGATCCAATGCACTTCTTTGAAAACAACTGGTCGTCAGGTGCTCATCAATCTTCAAATACCATGCTTGTGGTGCCTACTTGAAACTATACAAGGCTTTTAAGTTTTATCAACTTCCTAGCTAGATTCTCATTTCCTACCTCTTCAAATCCATCAAGCTGAGTCATATAGACTTTCTCTTCAAGAAAGCACCTTTTACATCCATTTCATGGATGCTCCAACCAAAATGTGCAAATGTTGCCAGCAGGCCCAGCACCAATCTAATTGTTGTGATTTTTTTTACTGGAGCAAGTGTTTCTTCACGTCAACTCCTTCCAAGAAACAAGTCACATCTTGTATTTATCAATGGAGACGTATCACTCGTATTTTCCCCAAAAGACCCATTTGCACCCAACAGGTTTCTTCCCATCAGACAGTCCAGCCAAGTTCCGACTCTTGTTCTTTTGCAATGACGCAAACTCTGTCTCCATTGCATTGCTCCGCCTCCATCCCTTAGTTTGGAATCTGAAATTGTGTTTAGTTCAAAAAGAAAATTGACAATCTCACACATCAACACAAAAGTGATTGAGTTTACCTCATTTTGTTTCTTCTTTTTTGCTATTTGGGTTGATCTCTTTGATCCTTTGTCCTCTTCTGGCCGTCCTTTCTCCTCATTGGAATACAATGGTCAAACGTTCAGCAAACCATGCACCAAAAGGATATAAAAACCCCAAGAATAAGAAAATGATGATTTTGGTATTAGCTGATGAAAAGGCCTGCATTGAGGAAAGTTTGCTTAAATCTAAAAATTGTTGGAGGGATTTGGGCTCTACATTGTACCCGAGGGTTGGACAGATACTAATCATCCACCTCTTGTTGATAAATTTGTGGCCTAGGAAACAATGGTAGAGATTGTAACAGAGAGACCTGCCAACAGTTTACTTGCAGGGGGGCTGATTGGCAATGAGTCACCAAATATTTTTTGGACTTCTATTGTGCATTGTGTCAACCTCCTACTTAAAGCTATTAATGGTATTACATGGGTTGAGAATTTAAATAAAGAAAATTATCCAGAGCTTCATTATTAATCAGTCTGCATCCATGGCACTTTACAGTAAAGTTACAAATATCGTGCCAGCAAATATATCGCCGAGGGTCAAAAAAAGTTGAATAACATTAGCAGTGGATTTAATGCCCAAAACATTTCAAGTTGGTGTAATGTTAAGCTGTTTTGGGCTCAGAAACTTTGTCATAGCAACACTCAAGTTTGAACCAGAGCTGATCTAAATCTGGTGAAAGCATGCAGATTGTAAGCTGTTAACTGACAACTTTAGCTGTTTATACTGCTGTTGTTAATGCCACATAATGTTCCTGGGAGGCTGGAGTATTCCAGGAGAGTTTCTGTGATAGGAATCCCCATGTTTCATGCTTTTTTCTTTTCAGGCTGGTAACCACCTTTAACCCCACGACAGGGAAACCAGTGGAAAAATGGCAGAATGTTAGGTTGGGATCAGATTAGGTTCCTTAAGGGAGGAAGAGCTTCTACAATCGCGGAACAAGCTGTCACATGCATTCTGTACAAGAAATTCCACTGGAAAAGTTTGTAATTTTGTACATACATATAGGAGCTGGAAAATTATAGTGACCTTAACTCAACCCCTAGGGAAAAAGAGTAGATGTTCACCTGGAAAATTTGTGTAGGGTCTTTGTAGTGCCAGCTGGAGGTAAGCTGTTTTGATGCTGCTCGTTATTGGAAGAGCTGAAAATGAAAAACTGATCCTTACAGTCTTGCAAAAATCGTTATCAATTCTCTAGCCGCTATATGGCAGGCTGGCAGCACTATCCAATTTTTTGATATCACCTTTTCTGTTGCTAAAAGATCCAAAATTTTCCTTAGCAGGAAGGTTCAAAATATTCTAGAATCCAAGCATTAAGCTGCATAATGTGGTCCTGCTTGTAGTGCATGCATGTGCTATTGGTGATCCAGGACGCTTTAGGGGTTTTAGACTAATTTGACAGGGGATTGATTTGTTCCCAAGCCATTCTGAGAACTTTCATATGCCAAAAAGGAGGAAAATGTCAGTTCCATAAGTCACAAATTGGATATTTGCTTTGTTTTCATGGCTGAAACATAACACTAAGCCTGAAGCCTAGGTGGTTTGTCCAGTTGTTATGATGGAATAGGCCCTCAAAGCCTGATCAAGCTCTGTGTTGGTTATCACTTACCTTCAGGTAAAAGAACCTATATTTATTTTTCTCTCCCTTTGGTTTTTATTGATTGACTACGTTCCTCGCCCTCCTTTGTCAGGCAAGTGTTAAAACCCTCAAATCAGTAGCTAGAAGGTAAGGTTAACTGCACAGTGGCTCATAAAAGGAGAGCATGTAACAATTGATGCAAATGAGTGCCCAATTGTGTATATGTGACTTAAATTTAATCTTTTAGCTCCTCCAGATTATTAATTTATCAATAGGTTGATGGGTTTAATTTTGGTGGCATGAAAACGTGTTTCTGTTATTGACATCTCACATGTCTGTTTGCAGTTACTGGTCTACCTTAATGAGAGACGTTCCATTTGCAGGCTTGATGGTAATAATATTTGATTATGATAAATTTTCCGTGTATATAATTTTGAACATGTCTTTGTTGTTTTATATACTAATTTTCTGCTGGGAACTATTTAAGTTGTATTATGTTTTTGTTGCAGGTTATGTTTTATGAAGCCTTGAAGGATACAGTTGAGTATGGGAAAAGGAGATGGGAACTTGGATCAAGGTGGCAAGACCAAAATTCCTTTGAGGGACTTCTATTGGGAGGTGTTTCTGGGGGTGGGTTGATTAATGCTTTTGGCTTACCTCTGCTGTTCATGCAGAGTTCCTTGGCTATCGTAATTTTCTTACATTCTTTCAATAAAAATACACCTTGATGTTGGTGATGTGTGTAGCTAGATTTTTTGTCTGATTGTTGGCTCCTAATGCAGGTGTTAGTGCTTACATGACAACACCACTTGATGTAATCAAAACACGACTTCAAGTGCAGGGATCAAATAAAAGGTTTGTGCATGTGCCTATCTAGTGATGATATTTCAGTTAGTCGATGATGATGGGAACCAAGGTATATCTCTGCGAGCTATGTATAATGTAGAAGTTATTTGATAATCCAGCTAAAAATTTAACTGTCTTTCGCAGGTACAATGGCTGGCTGGATGCTTTTCAAAAAATATGGAGCACTGAAGGAACCAAAGGTTTTTTCAGAGGAAGTACTGCCAGAGTCATATGGTATGTCCCAGCTTCAGCTTTCACATTTATGGCTGTTGAGTTTCTGCGAGAGCATTTCAATGATAAGATACAGCATGATGCCCATGAAGTTGCAAGCTTATGTATGGAGACAAACTCTCCAATGACAGAAGTTGTTTTTGAGCTAAATGGCAAGAAATCCGTCCCGTAATTTCATTTCATTGCTTCTCTGTTTTGGGGAGTTGTTTTTCAACATGTACCATGCCAAATAAGTTTCTTGGTTGCCGTTACCTATCTTGGGTGAAGGATTTGGCATTGCAATTTAAACTTGGAAATTTCCTAAAGCATATTTCATATGCAGTTGGATTTTGTTTGGAGGGGATTATATTGGCCTAGATGGGTGATGTATAAACCTTTCATCTATCATCTTTGTAATTATCATGCATTCATTGAATGCCAAAGATTAGCCACTTCAATCCATTTAGAACAAAAGTAGTATCCATTTTTTAGGGATTATACGCGGGAAGCTATTTTATGGCTTACCGATGGCATTGCAATTATCTTCATCGGGAGCTCTTATTGAGGATAAGAAATGTAAGCAAGTGTATAAAGTTCTGTAATCATCAATGGTCTCTTCATTGTTTTCTCACTCTGAATGCCAATATTGACTGGTAGATTATCTATTTATTTTAGTTTATATTGATTATATTCAGTAAGAATTTTTGGTTGCCAAGAATACTTGCTTTTTAGAATTTTGCGTCCTACCCATAAATACATCTAGCATTGACTTCTTCTTTAAGCAAAAATGAAATAAAATTATTAATTTGTAATAGCATAACGACCCTTAATTTTTTCCAATGACATTATCAAATGGAATTCATATATTAATAATTTAAACTCGAGCGATGCCTAGTAAAATTGTGTAGTACAGGAACTTTTGTAATAGGTTGGTGGGGTTGACCATGGCGAATTTTGTATTTTGACAAATACTTGATAAGCATACGTGCTTATAAAAGGTATCAAGGGCAAGTGTTGTTATAGCTTATCAGATGATTTTGCTGGTTGGGAAAGTGTTCAAACTTAGCTAAGGTAATCCTTGCTAAGATGAGAGGTAATGCTTCTAAGCTTTGGAAATTAATTATTTAAGATTTCTTCTCCAAATAAAGGCTCAAATATCTGTTCTTGACGTACTATGCACTCTTCCTAATAAGATTATGTTAAGCATGAAGGAATGCATTTTGACTGAGCAGGAAGTAGCAAAAGACTTACATGGGTGAGGTTTTGTTCTCGTAGTTGATGGCCAAACCATAAATGGGAAAATTGTTGTAAAACCAGAAACATAATAAAAGATTGTGACGTCAAACAGAAAATGAAAATTGCTTGCAAAAAAATGTGTTTGAAAATGAATTGTTTGCAAAAAATGTGATTTTTAGAAAATAATTGAGAAATTGTGGAAACAATCACCAAAAATTGTCTAGGCTTGTAAAAAGGCCAATGTGCCTAACAGTAGATGTTTTTTCAGCATTTATTCAACTTTATTTCTTGTAGAGATGCTTATATAGCTTAGTAACAATATCCATTTTAATGATGGAAACAAATAAACTTCAAAATCAATCTTACAAGCTAATCACCATAAGAGATGCAAGCTTATGGATGTTACTCTTAAAATTTGGAAATATGTATTCTTCATTTTTACAACTTCATCAAAATCATACATTTGCAAATTTGCAATCTAGAACTTTAAGAAGATCATCTGTTATATTGGGGTTTGCTAGGATTGTCCTTGTTCATTAAGATTTGGTGGGCAAGGAAATTAGAGTACTAGTAAAGTTTAGAATAATTGTTTATGAGAAACCTTAATTAATACAAGAGCAATGATTGGGAAAATATAAAACAAAAGATTAATTATTCCATTATGCAACATTAATAGACTTTTTTAAATATTAAAATATGAGCAGTATTTTCTTTCATTGCACCATTGATTGGATATTGCTTTTAACTCTTATTGTTCATAAAGGTATTTTTAATGTACATTGTCATTTTTTGTTTTTGTTTTTAACACGAATGAAGTTGTATTAAAATTATATTATTACAAGTTGGTCCAATGTTATGAAGTGGATGCTTCATAAATCCATATTTTACACAAGCACCCCAAAGTATTTATGAAATACATATTCGATATTGAATTGATTGATGATCAACACAATAACAATGAAGTGTGTATAAAGATGCAGAAGGTGATAAGTTCTCTTTTGATGAAATGCTCACTTATGGTAGTTATGGTATTGGGAGCATGGGTTTTGGGATGGATCTTGTTCTATAATTACACTTCCAAGTGATTCCATGACAAGAATAGGGGGTTGAAATTTAATCAAGAGCACCAAGTCCATTGTGTACTCTTCACTCAACCCAAAACAATTGGTTCATGTCAAGTTTTTTGCCTCATTTTAACATATAATTAGCCATTTTCATTAAAATTGGAGGTTGTTGACTTGAGAAACAATTGGGTGGGTGGACTTGTATCCACCAATAGTGCCAAGCCTAGTATTGATGTCCCTAGAGGATCAAAGTAGAGGCCAAAGGAGGAGGTAGAGGGTGATATTGATGATCTGGATCCCAATATAGGAGATGATTTTGATGATGTGTAGTTATTTGTGGTAGCATGATGTTTTTGGACTTTGGAAGCTATTTAGAACCTTAATGCCATTATTTTTTTTTCGCACTTAGTGCCTTTTTTCTATATTTACCGTTAGATGCTATATAGGTGAGCAAACTTTGCTTATGGAGGAGGCACTTGAATAGTTACATGAGGAGCAGAGGCATGGGAAGGACGCTAAGAGGGAGGATGTTGATGTGCCAATATCAACACCACTTTCTCACAAAGTGAGACACCCACCAATGGTCATGTGTTTCCAAAGACAAGGCTTCTTCTATAAGAGGTGACAATAATATTATATGCATCCGAAGGATTATTGGAATTGCAAGTTCATTGGCTCGTTTAAATGTCAACCCGGAGCTTGTGATAAGCTTGTGAAACACTAATATTGTATGTACAAAGCAAGTTGCTCGAGTTTGATTGATTGTTTACGATGGGCTGTAATGAATTTAAATACAACAATGTTCAAATAGATACAAAGTTAAATTGTTTGTAAACAAATTACCTATAAAATATTTACTAAATATTAAATACTATCAAATATTAACGACTAAATTATTAAATGCTAAATATATGAATCAATACATTCTAAAAGTAGATGGAACAAAGCCAAATATTGTAAAAATAAAGTAAAATAATAGATGATAGATCAAAGTGTTAAAGTGTATGGTACACCTTCATTAAAGCAAAATAATACTAAGCGAAGTATTAGAGCTTATGATAAATCTAATTACGACATATGTGAATTACATACAAGGAATTTTATACAATGTAATTCATATTAGCATGCCACGTTGAGGTCATTCACCTACATTGTCACCTAAACATTAATAATTTATGAATCAAAGTGTTTTTACGCTTCAACTAATTGTTAGATAATAAAATATAGAGTGATTTCTAAGTCTAGTGAAGTTATGTTGCAAGAAACCATTATCAGTGAACATAATTACACTTTGGGAGCAGGTAATGCCTACACCATCCACCACGAGGTTTTACACGTTATCAAGCTACAAGAAAACATGTGCCAATTTGTTGTAGAGTATTGTTACCAATCACGGTTCAAAGTCCTATGAGAAGAGGAATCGTCTAGTAGACAAGGAGTTATATCTGCAAATCTTATGGCAGAATTAGAGTGCATTGGTGTATAGACTATTGCTATAGGATGGGGAATCAAAGCTATGGGAATAGAAGAGTGTTGCAAGGGATTATGGCTTTTGTTCTTGTTTTGGAGATCTAGAGCAAAATAATGCTATAGACAATATTAATTACAGTCTAGCTACGTATGTACAATTTTCTTGATCAATGAAAACCCTAAACCCTAAACCCGAACATTAGGTTCTTAGTACGTATGTACAATTTTCTTGATCAATGAAAAGGCATAGTTGCCATGGAATAATCAATAGCCTCTTTATGAATATGTATGCTTGTATAGATTTTGTGTGTGGTTGAATCCTCTAGAGCAAGTACGGAAATGACTTGATTCCTTAAGGAAGAGTTTTAATAAATTGATTGAAGGAGACAGAGAATGTGTTTGTTGAAGGCGTTAAAGAGGGGGATGTGGCAATGATGCATTTGGGTGATGGTAATGAAATCTAATCCCAGCAAGAAACGGTGACCAAAGGGATATTGTTGCGAGAAATTAAGTTGGGAAACACGGATTAAGAAATGGAACAAGAACTTCCAACAATTAAAGTTTACAAGAATATGAGATTCCTGTGGAGAGATTTCCAGGTGTGGAAAAGTTTGAGTTGTGATTCGCTTTTGTGGAGAGCTTGGTTAAAGATTGTGTTGGAAAGAAGTTTTTGCTGTGTAATGAAATGCAAATAATTTTTCTTGCATAAAAACCCTGGCGTGCAGAAATCATTTATTTATTATTGTGAATCTTTGAGAATGAAATGAAAACTCCCACGGAATGGAAATCAATGGAGGTTCTGGACTTTGACTGGGTATGAAATGTTGAATTTCTACCAAGGTTGTGGATTTTCACTCATGCCTTGGGGTGGAAAATGACACTTTAATAAGTGGTCCCTAACCTAATTAAAAATGTGAGAATGACTTTATTATAAAGTGGCATTTCTAATGTGAATTTGAGTTTATGTTTTAAAAGTGACTTTATGAGTATTAAATGTGGGTGTCCATTAAATTCTCATTTAATTAATTAAAAGTGATTTTTAACGAGGAAATGAGATGGGCCCTAGATCTCATTTAGTTGGATTTTATTTAAAACAATTTCTCTTAAAGTGGAAGTTACTCGACAAAAAAGGGCTTGGGAAAGACAAATGGAATTCAATTGTTCACATTCCAAAGAGAGAATTTTTGGAGAAGAGAGAGCAAGAGAAGAAACAAGGATTTGGAGAGATTTCATTCCTGAAATTTGAGAGAGAAAAAAAATTTGCACACATTCCAAAGATAGGAAGAGACAAAATCTGGGCATGGTTCCCAAGACAAAATTTGCAGCATGCACAAATTTTGAACTTTATCGTACAATTTCATACAACAGTTATGTACAGTTCATACAACACGCAAATCGAGGTGATTTGACTAGCATTTAATGTTGTTGACATGTCTTACAACAACATGTTTATTGAGGCAGAAAAAAGTGTCCATACAGCCGCAGGTGTGGGATGTACAACACAAAAATCGAGGCAGGCTTACAGAGTGATTTTGGCACGATTTTCAAGCCGTTGTCAAGGAGATGAGTATTGATTTTCTGACTTGTTTTGCCTGAAGAATTAATAAATTTTCTCTCTCATACAAGTTTTCCTTCCGAGTTTTTCCTGGGTCAATTTGACCAAAAATCTAAGCATTTAATTTTCATGTGGTTGAGTTTAAATTTCTGAGTAAAAGTTTAGGGCTGCTATAATTTTTCCGAGTTCAAAAGTTGAAAAGAAATCTCATGTGTTTCATATTTTTCAGTTAAAATTTTAATATTTCAATGTACATGTGTGATTGGGTTTGGGCATTATATGCAGCACTGAAACTCAAACCGGGTTGGGATTATTAAAAAAATTCTTTAAAAACATTGAAAACGTTGTGATCATTTGGTACAACGAAGCCGAACTTTGTGGAGTTAATTACTTCAATTTTAACTTATGAAATGAAATTGTTGAGTCTAATTCTTGGTTGAACCATGAACTAGAGCATCTGAAAGTGCGTATTGGCTAAATGAAAGTAGAAAGAGATCTCTATTTGGGTTTTGGTGACTATTTTCTCCCTAGAGAAAGAGACCGAGGCTTTATTCAAACACTACCAAGTTGTGTAACTTGGCTAACGTTTCCATGAAAAGACTGAAAGGCATTTTGGTAGGTTTAAGGTGAAAAATCATAAATAGAGTAACTATGTGTTTTCTTTGTGCCTTGCTACATGCTTTGCATGTTCCTGTGGTTTTGTTAATTATTTTCTTTATTTATGGGTTGGCTTTGTTTAGCCACGCTGAGTTGAAGTTGTGAGTTCCATTCCAGTTATTGAACAGAGGTGGAACGCTGGTTTGCAGGCTGAAGGGTTGGTTAGTGTCTTTGTCTTGGGGTTTGATTGGTTTGTCTCGAAGCCTGCATCATTTTTGGTATCAAAGCCAGTTTCTCTTTGGGGATGAAAGAAGAAGTGCTGGAACATTAGTTTTGCAGACAAGAAGGAATTTAAGCTAAATTCAGCGTTGGAAATTGTTGGAGAAATGGTAAGTAGATATTGGTCTATCCTTTGCATTTGAAGGAATAATTAATATTTTTGAAGTAGAGTAACAACCGGAAGAGAGTGTGGTAGATGGATCCTTGCAGTGAGGAGTGTTGTGATTGTTTCTAGTTGAGATAGAAGTAAAGAGGAAAAGTGAAGTTCTCAGAGAAGGAGTGGCTGCAAGTAGGAATCCTAGAGAGAGAGGAGAGTGAGTTAGTGAGTGCTTGAAGGGCTTTGAGGAGGAGTGAGTGCAAGTAGGAAGTCTAGAGAAAGAGGAGAGTGAGTGCTCGAAGGGTTTTGAGTGAGAGAACCAGTGGAAGGGTGTGTTTGTAGTTCAACATGGTCATGGAGGAACTTGTAGAGGTGATGAGAGAGGTGATTGCTGAAAATAGTCTTAAGGGTTCAGAGAGAGGCCACAAGAAAGCAAGGGAGGATGCCAGAGCAAATGGCATAAAGAGGAAAAGTCAAATAGAGTTTGACAAGAAACTTGTGGAAATAGAAGCAAGAATTGGTGCATTGCTACTATAGGAAGGGGAAAATGTAGAAGACCAATATTGTGGGTGGAAGTTAAGGAAAAAAGTAAAATGGCCTATAGTAAAACTATATGGTAGAAAACTAAAGTACAAGTTGAGTGTTTGGAGGAAGAAGGAAAGAAAGCTCAAAGCAGTTGAGAATGAGGAAACAGTTCACATATGTGAACCAGAGAAAGGTGTATACCTTGATGAAGGGGAGGAAAAAAATGTTGATAAAGAGTTTGTTGAAGAACTCAGGGGTGCAAATAGTTCACATCACTATGAAAAGAAAGAAGTAGAGTTCAGAGCAGCTGAGCAAAAGGAAGAAGTTCACATTGTTTCTGAACTTGAACAAGGTGTCTATTTTGATGAAGAAAGTAATGAGGATGTTGAAGAGAGGTCTGTTGAAGATCTCAATGGTTGTTATATAGAAGTAAATCAACATGAAGAATGGGAGATGAAAGTATCAACAATGGCTGAAGAACCTTATGATTTTTATGCTAATGAACTTTTTGTGACTGCAGATTGCATAAGAAAAGGAAAAAGACAGTTATTGAACACTGTCAAGCAGATTGGAAAGGATAAAGATGAATTTGAAATCTCAGGTATGTGGTAGTATGTTTACATTATGAGTGTTTATCTGATTGTCTTATTCTAGACAATTTGTGAAGGGATATTGAAGATAGTGAATGAAGAAGCTAAATTGCTTTGAGAGAATAAAATTTCGTTTCATTTCGTCATGGAGAATGTAGGAGGAGTTGTTTTGAGGAACAATATGGCAATCCAAACCAGAAAGGAGAATTTTGAGGAAAGAAATAGTCATCTTGTTGTAATACAATAGTGAAAGAGGGTTTTGAAAGCATTGAATACTTCAGGGCAGATGGATAATAACAATTTTGATGTTCTTATATCGGAACGGAACATTCTGTAACATAGGGACAAATTCGATGAAGAGATTGATGAATTATGGATATTGATGAATAGAACGGCTATAATAAAGTAAAACTAAAGGAAAAGGACAATCAATAACAAGGTGAAGTTGATTGAACGAGATTATGTCAGCAAAATGTACGGGAAACAACAAACTGCAATTTGGGATCCTGAAAGATTAAAGAGATGATCAACTGCAACATAATATGTGGGATCCAAGAGGATGGAGGACTAAAGGCACATGACCAGGAGGTCATGAATTTCTTTTACCTTAAGAGTCTGATGTAAGGGCATCGACCTCCCTCTAAATCAAATTGGAACCTGAAGCCTCTAGTTAAGAAAATACGATCCTCCTGTACATGCAATCAAGCATCTAGAAGATTAATTAAGATAGAATTATAAGTTAATTTAGTAGGAAGTTATAATTATTTAGTAAACAGTTATAGCTTTGTTAAGGTTCTTGTAATTTGGAAGCAGAAACTTACTTCAATATATTGTGATCCTATAGACATTTAGACGGTATATAAAGGGATATGGCCAAGAAAGTGTAAAATCGGGCTACAAGAGATTGTAACCAGAACGTGAGGTTTTGAGTAGGTATGTACAATTTTTTTTATTAATGAAAATGCAAAGTTGCCATGGAATTACTCTGTAAATGGTTTGATATTAATGTATTATTGGGTATTTAATAGTATAGTTTGTTTATGAATATGTCTGCTTGTATAGATTTTGTGTGTGGGTTGAATCTTGCAGAGCAGGTACGAAAAGGACTTGATTCCTGAGGGAAGAGTTTTAATATATCGATTGAAGGAGGCAGATGATGTGTCTGTTGAAAGAGTTAGAGAGGGGGATGTGGCAATGTTGCGTTTGGGTGCAACCTAAGGCCCACTACTTAAACAATCAAACAGAACTCCACTAAAAAGTTCCTATGATATAATCATCAAGCACACAACTCTGGCAGAAGCTCTAGTCTAGGGATCCCTTCTTGTGGCTTTAAAATGATTACTGCTAATATGGAGAGATCTTTCATTAAAGTTTTATGCTCCTCAATGGAGTGGTAATGAAATCTAACCCAACAAGAAACGATGACCAAAGCGTTGCAAAATGGTGCGATCTGGAAATTATACTGGGAAGCAGAGATTAAGAACTGGAACAAGAACTTGCAGCAATTAGAGGTTGCAGCAATATGAGATTCTTGTGAAAAGATTTCCAAGTATGAGAAAGTTTGAGTTGTGATTTGCTTTTGTGTAGAGCTTAATTAAAGACTGTGTTGGAAAGAAGATTTTGTTGTCTAATGAACATAAAAATTTTATTGCATGAAAACTCTGGCCTGTAGAAATCATTTATTTATTATTTTGAATATTTGAGAATGAAATGAAAATTCCTATGTGAATGGAAACCAATGGAAGTTCTGGACTTTGACTGGGTATTAAAAATACTGAAAACGTTGTGATCATTTGGTATAACAAAGCAGAACTTTGTGGACTTAATTACTTCAATTTTAACGTATGAAAGGAAACCACCGAGTCTAATTCTTGGTTGAACCATGAGTTGGAGCTGAGAGTGTGTACTGGCTGAATGAAAGTATAACCAACATATATTTGTACTGGCTGAATGAAAGTATAACCAACATATATTTATTTAAAAGGAATCTACCAAGTACTTAGAGTGATCAAATTTTTCAAGATGGAAACTCTTTTTTAAAAAGTGGAAATGTGTAATTTAATTTTTATAGTTTTAGTTTATAAAATTTATGTTGTTTTATATATTAAATAATTTTAATATAATTAAAGTCAACAACTTAATTTTAATAATATTTTATTATTTTTGCACTTGCCAGGACTAACACAGGAGTTACACATCTCTCCACTACTGAGCTGTAGAATGCACCTCTTCAGTGCAAAAAAAAATAGCTATTTAAATTTTGGTCACTATTTTCTCTTAATAGAAAAAACTAAGACTTTATTCAAATACCGCCAGGTTGTGTGTAACTTGGCTAACGTTTCTAAAAAAAATCATTTTTACACCGAAAGTGTTATTAAGGGGACTGTTGTCTTCAACTTTCTTAGTCTATGGATTCAACTTTCTTAGTCTATGGATGGCGAATGAGGAGTCGCCCTGTATTTATTAAATTTAATGCGGGTGTTTCTCTTCGCTTGTTCGTTGGAACTGGAACCGTTTTCTCTGCATAAGCCTTCGCGCCAGCAAAGCTTCAGGATTTTGGTATGAAGCAGGCCATCTAAATTCGTATGCCATTGCTGCTTCTTCTTCCTCTGCGGCCTCCTCTTCTACTTCGACTTTTGGTACCCATTACGATGTCTTGATGTGTACATTAGTCAGCGGATGTTAAAAACAAGTTCGCCAGCCATCTCTACAGACGCCTTTGTCATTGTGGATCCAATGAAGCGCACATTTTCACGTTAGTGGAAGATGATTCTTAGCTGGAGAGCAAGAAAGGCATAGTTCCTTTTGGATATTTAGTAAACAATCGTTACACATTTTCACGTTAGTGCAAGATGATTCTCAGCTGGAGAGCAAGAAAGGCATAGTTCCTACAGAGCTTATGCAATCAATTCTCCCAAATTTCCTGTTTACGCTATAAACTATGGATTTGGAAGCTCGTTGTGTGTGCCGGAAGCATTCATGAACTGATGTAATTTAGTCGGCATAATGATGTTCTTGGCCGGAAGAGGAGGAACAAGTATTTATGTCTCCACTCAACTCCCTCACCATCATATGGAAACACTGAAACAAATCCTCATGATCATCCCCAATTGAGTATGCAGAGATTCGACCCGTATCTGGCCATGATTCTATACTATATATGATATATTGGATCATGATCATCTATGCTATATATTGGATCATGATCATTTATATGGTGCATGGGCTGATGCATATGCAAAAGATCTTCAAGTGTTTTGGGTTATGTTTAAAAAATAAAGATCATGATAATTTTAAGGTTTGTTCCCTCCACAAAACCCAAAAAACAATTTTGGACTACCTTCCTAACTCTTTGGATTGTTGCTTCTCCTCAAACTTTCCTCGGTCGGTCGGATGGCGAATGAGGAGCGGCCCCTTGTATTTATTAAATTTAATAAATAAATGTGGGTGTTTCTCATTGCGTGCTGGTTGGAATTGGAACCGTTTTCTCTGCATAAGCCTTCGCGCCAGCAGAGATTCAGGATTTTGGTATGAAGCAGATCGTCTCAATGCTTATGATGGCAGATCTTCATTGCTGCTGCTTCTTCCTCTGCGGCCTCCTCTTCTACTTCGACTTCTGGTACGCATTACGATGTGTTCATTAGTCACAGGGGGGCGGATGTTAAAAACAAGTTTGCCAACCATCTCTACAGACGCCTTTGCATTGTGGATTCAAAGCCTTTTTAGACAAGGACGAATTGAAAAAGGGAGACACCATTTCTTCCCAAATAGAAGTTGTGATCCGTGGTGCCCTTGTCCAAATTGCAATTCTGTCTTCAACTTATGCAAAATCTGGCTGGTGCCTAGATGAGCTCGTGCTCATGAAATACTCTGGTGCCTAGCTCGTACTCATTCTCCCGATCTTTTTCAACGTGGTTCCTTTTGAGGTCTGCCATATATTTAAAGGATTGTACGCAAAAGGCTTGTGTGAGCTCGAGGAGAAGACAACATCCGACACTTCATAAACTATTCAGAATTGGAGAGCCACAATTTCATCTGTTGGGGATCTGAGCGACTTCGTTCATAGGTGAGCTCTATCTACTACTGATCCTTCAAATCCGTTCCGTGTTATTTTTCATTTGTTCCATTGACAAGAGCTGCATAATATGCTTACCCGGGCCTTTCTCTCTTGCTTATTTAATTTTTACTCTGTTCGGTGACCAAGAAGACGAAGGTGAGCTCTTGGACAAGTAGTGGAAATAATTTTGAAAGAGGTTCCAAAAACACCGTTGGATGTTTTGAAATATCCAACGGGGTTGGATATCAAATTAGAAGATTTTTAAAAGATTGTGTTGTCCCAGTAGTCGGAGCGCGTGGAGACCAAATTTATTGGGATCATGGGTATTGGTGGTGTCGGAAAAACTACACTCGCCAAAATATTCTTCAACAGTGAGAAATCACATTACAAAGAATCTTCCTTTCTATCTGACGTGAGAGAGGCTTCGTCAAGGATGTCTCTTAATTCTTTGCAGAGTAAGTTGATTGGCGATTTGCACAATATAAATGTCACAGTCGATCGTCACAAGAGAATTTAAAATCAGGCCGCATGTCCACAACCCATCTCGTTTGCATCACAACATCGGGAGGACTCCGCATGTCCACAACCCATCTCGTTTGCATCACAACATCTGGAGGATGGTTTATGCTATCATCTGTTGAAATCTGATTCTGGGAACTTACATTCTTTACAAAACCAGACTCAATCGAAATTTGATGAGCTCAAATGAATTCCGTACCTTCTGGCTATCGTTGATGATGTCAAGCAGCGACGTCTTACCAACGCCTCCCATGCCAAGAATACCAAGTATTCATAGTCTTCTAATATTGTTATCTTAATCGGTCAACAAGCTCCCAAGAAGTTCTGTATCTATAGATTGTTTTGTGTCTACGACAAGACAAGAATCGTGGTCATGAATCGGTATCTGCTGGCGCGGAGTAGGATCCCCATATTCCCCGATGCAAGGAAAATCAGGGTGAGTCGTGTCTGACTGGAGTTGAGAAGTCCCCGTCTACAATCTCTGATATGTTTTCCCATTCTATAGCGGCAGGGACAATTAGGACAACAACCTAGACAACTTTTGTGTTGCTGATAAGTCTAGTATTCGGTGACAATCCTCTCATGACATTCTTTTAAACTTCCCGCCTTATCTAGCCAAGTCTACGTCCTTCTTATAGCAGGCCAATGCTTTCCATTGACTTCACATTTATATCACATATATCATTGTCCAAAGCTCCAACTTTTTCTTCCATCTGGGTGAAAGCCTAAGGCAAACAAATTGTCATTTTCTTTTTTTCCTTAATTTTGTTCCAAAGGTAGCAGAAAACATTGCCTGCAAAGTTAGTATCAATATGGTCGACCATTGGGTTAACAAGGATTGCACAACGTGAGTTTCAACTCATAGGAGCAATGCAAGATTAAAATTCCTCTTCACACCGATAAATCACCAGATCAGGAATCCTCTTAGCTCAAGTTGGAGTAAGGCTATGCAAGTGGAGTAAGGAGGCGAATACATCCCAAAATAACCAATCATTATCATATTTATTTTGTGGATCTTGTTTGCCTAATTTCCAGTGTGACATATAGAAAAATTCACACCTAAGCACTCGGAAAGCAACTTGTTGACGACATGGGGAGGCACCTCATAGGCCATCGACAAATGATGAAACCTACAGAAGAACGACCCCTTAAATAACACCTTCATTCATTTTAGACATACCGAAGTTATTTTCGGTGTTTCATTTCCCACGCTTTGAGGGTATGCTAATGGTAGGTTGAAGGTGAAAAGATCAGAAACAAAGTAACTCTTTATTTTCTCCGTTCCTTGCTACAGGATTTGCATGTTCCTGTAGTTCAGTTAATTCTTTTCTTTATTTATGAGTTGGATTTGTTTAGCCACGCTGAGTTGAAGTTGTGAGTTCCATTACAATCATTTAAGAGAGGTGGAACTTTGGTTTGCAGGATGAAGGGTTGGTTAGTGTATTTGTCTTGGGGTTTGATTGGTTTGTCCCGAAGCCTGCATCAATTTCAATACATGTGAAACTTGTGCCTTGAAGTAACATCAATTTGCACTATGTAAGTCTAATCTCAGATTGCATATACAATTATTAAGAATGCATATTCAACAAATAGTTTATACAATTACAAACAAGGTAGCAAAGATCTACCTCTTAGAGTGCCCCCCTCTAAGTGTTAGTTGATGATTCACACAACAAACTGGAATCGGAGCTGGAAGTCTATATTAAGAAATAAATGTATACAAAGCTATCTATCATGGAGTATCGATGCCTTCAACTAGGCATAGACCATTATTTTAAAGTGTTAGGAGACATAATCTTTCCATCATAAATATTGGAATGGCTTAATTAAAAGGCCCCTACATTCTTGCAAAGAGTTACAACATATGTTTTTCTAGAACAACACTAGGTTGGGAATTCACATTTACACAGGTAAGAGAAATCCTATAATCCAGATGTTAGTTGGGAGAGGGTTCAATGCCCCTCATACAATAAATGCTTGATTCTCCTATAAACCAAACCCAATCTTCATTTCACTGTACGTGGAAGCTTGATTGTACGTTGTCCCTTGTCTTTAATCTACATGTTGTCCTTAATTCACATGTCGTTAAAAACTCTAAACTATTAGTCAAATTTTCTAAATAAACCAACCAATTTTTTAACAACAATCCATCATATATGTGCAAAGAAATGGAATGTAATGTTGGTTCTGGGAGAAAATGAAGTGTAAAAGAGTCAAAAAATTTATTAGCTTGAGGAAGTTAGTAGGTTCAAAACATGGAAACCTAGGCACCCATCATTCCCCCCAACCAATATTATTGTTTTTCCTCAAGCAATGTCCTCTTCCCTCTTAATGAGTCCTAAGTGTAAGCTTGACTAATTGTAGGCTAAATGTCCAAATTCTCCATCAAAAAACCCAAGTGTTCTTCCCACTTGTTTTCATTGCACCATTTGTATAGTACCCCTCCAACAAAATGTGGCTTTGTAACTTCTAAGGGGACACTACAAACGCAGATAACGAGATCGAAGTCCGATGCAGTTGATTCCATGTCTTCTCAAAGAGTTAGTGTAAAAGGAAGTTCTACACAATGCGAGGTTTAAATAAGGATACCTTGTAGGAGTTCGATTTCTAAGAGCATTGGGAAACTATGGCATATATCATGGGAAATCAATATGTCCTACAAGGAGTGTCCTAGTATAACTTCATTTTGGTGAGAAAGGGATACCTATTTTCATGTTTATACTTGTATTGCATTATTTGAATCGCTAAGTAACATGTGGTAGTCTTCTATAACAATATTTGGCAATGCATAAGTTTACCAAACCATGAGATATGAGTTTAGTTTTGCATGTTTGTAAAAGTATTGAGCTGTCTCCACTTAATGAGCCCAATAATAAATGATGAGAAAGATTTGTGTTGGGCATCCCCCAACATAAGGCTTTAGGTTCTAGCGGGCATAATTCGACAACCATTAGAGGAAATTTGGGGTCTAAAATGGGCCTTATAAGAAAAAGAGCCAACCAAAATGGGCCTCATAAAAAAAAGAGCCAACCAATAGAATTTCAAGAAAAGAGTCAACCATAATGGTTGACTTGGCATATTTGTCATAAAAAATGTTTTTCTTCTTCATATTTTCAACATATCTCCCTGTGGTTTTACTCAAATTTTGAGAGGGAGCAAATTCCGCGTCCAACTAGTGTTCCCATTCAAAATTTGAGTAGAACCATAGGGATATATGTTGAAAATAAAGCAATTTTTTTCTCTCTTCTTCCAAAATTCACAAATATTATTCTATTATGTTAACTATTATTTAATTATTTTCCTTAGGAGGCTCATTTTAGACCACAAATTTCCTCTAATGAAAAAGTTGAAAAATACAATTCACTTAACAAATCATGTTCATGCCTTGAAACTATGGAGAATGTATCAATAAATATCTGTGGACTATCAATTTTATAGGGTTAACTTGTTGCTAGTTGTTTGAGTCTGAAGATTGTCCATCTTCCACGTAGGAACATAGAATGTATCCTAGAGGGTGCTTCGCATAACAGGGCCTCCAAACCAAGGTCATACGGTTCCTAAATTTGGAACTTGGCTTGAGCCTATTGATCTTGATTGTTGCATTCTTTCCTTTTGTATTGCTCAAATTCCTCCTTAAATTTCTAATTTTCAATCCTCAATTTTCTATTTTTGCTCATCATTGCTTGGAAATGCACATGTTTGAAGTGACCACTATGAAGGGATAACAACAAACTTGATTTACCTTTATGAGTTCTATTGGAAGTGCCTTTTACTAGGCTATTTGTAATATGTCTATGTTCAGGTTGCTCCAATTTATGGCTTGTAGATGCCTCATGGGGTAATGTTGTTGCAGAATTTTGATGAGCAGACTTTATTGCAAAGAACCCTTGCCCTTGGATTTATATGGATACTTCTTAAGAACTGACCCCATGTGATGTGTAATTTTCCAATGAGTGTAGTATAACCATTTGGCTTATTCCTCGTTGAAATATACCTATATCAACCTTCTCTTTCTTTCAATATGTATTGGCCATGACAATGAGATCCCTTAAAAAGTAATAAGGAATATTCATGAGTTTATCACTTTTTAAATGTAACATAATCTTGATGTGATAATGGTAAACAATATAGAAGTTCACTTCACATGTAATAAATTTGTGTATTATAAAAGCTACCTTGTCCCATGGAGATGCTAACAATTCTCTTCGTAACCCTTTTCTAACATTAGGCTTGGACTATGAGTCCTTTAGGAAATTGGGCTAATTATTGGTTGGCAACTTGATGTGCTTGAACCATTGTTTTCCTATGGAAATAAGTCTAGGTTCTATACTAAGTGTACCTTCATCAATTCCAAAGTTTAACCCTCGAATTGTAGCATTCTTCCCATTGAAATTTTGGGCAAACTCAAGCTATAGAGAAATCACTACCTTGAAAATATTGTAGGAAACTTAACCCACGTGCTTGCATAAAGATTTTCCTCGTCTTTGGGTATTTTTAGAGAATTTATGCAGTACTTGGTGATGTGTGTGCCACAGTGCCTCCCATAGTCGTAATCCCTTCAATTAAACTTCAAACACACCCAATTGTCAGAGAATTATATAGGAACCACCTTTCAAAGTACTTCTTCACTATTAATGGTTGGTATATGTAATGATGGAATTAGAAATAAGAATCGAGTATGCACTGAACTTTGGAAGATAAAGAGTAAGGAAGGTTGTAACAAATATTTGGGATAGGCTAGAAGAGATGTATGGTTTATCTAAACAAAGCACAAATGGATTGATTTAACGATTAAACCAATTTATTTATAGATTCTAAAATAATTAGTAAAGAGTTCACTTGATACCCTTGTTGAGGAAGTTTAACTTGAGCTTGAACTTAAACTTGAGTCTTGGTGATGTAGATCAATTATGGAGTGTAGTCATGGTTGATGAGTAACATGTGACATAATGTAAGACATCAAGCTTCATCAATGCTATCACAATAATCTTTTTGAAATAGATGATGAAGTAGCAAGTGCTTGTAGACAACTTATGCTCTTCACTTGATCTTTTAAAATTATGACTACCCCTGAGAAATAAGCTTTCTCGTGAGGAAGTTGTACCATTCAAACTTGAAGTAGAGATATAATTATGACAATTGAATTCATTGTACTCCTAAAGAGACCAATGAAAGATATATATGGTGAAGTATCGAACCCTTCATTGTTGTTTATTGTGTTTTTTTTCTTATTTTTCTTCTTTTCAAATTTGGCCTACTAGCAAGACTGGTTTTCAGGCAAAATATGTCCAACTATGCTTTGTATTTTTTTAATCTCAAATTCAATTGGAAGAACTACATATTTATTGTAGATGAGCTTGTATGGAGTAAGGCCTATGGGGCTATGCCATGTCGTTCAATATGCCTGCAATGATTCAAGAAGCCTATTGACCCAATCTTTTTTATGAAGTTGCATTGTTTTGGTAAGAATATTTTCCAATTAGTAACTTCAACTTGGGCATTAGCTTGTGGAGGATATGGCATGGAATTTCGATGCTTGATTTTGTACTACTTTGTGATTGATTGAATAAGCTTTGAGGTGAATTGTGTTCCTTAATGCATAACAATTTCTCTAGGTACTCCAAATTGGACAAAAAAAAAATTAAAACAAGAAATCTGCAATTTCCTATTGTTTTGGCTTCGAAAGTGCAATATATTCAACACACATGGTTACATAGATGGTACATACCAAAATATACCTCTTTTGTCGTGACGATGGATTGATGGGCCCAACAAAATAAAGGGATCATTTTTCAAAAGGATCAATCAAGACTTGAGGTTGTAATGACATTTCATCCAATTGAACTCGTTTTCCCATGTTTTGGCAGATATCGTAGCTCCTCACATACTTTTTGGCATCCTAGAAGATGGTGGGATAATAGTATCCTAGGTGCAACACCGTTTTAATAGTCCCTTTGTTTGCAAAATTTACTCCACATGCCATCATCATGAAAGGACTTCAAGATATCAAAATTTTCACCCTCATGGACACAACGTCAAATGACATGATCTGGCCCTATGTGAAACATTTGGCCCTCAACCCATGAGTACATGGCATTATGTATGATCACCTTTTGTTTTTCCCTTGGTGAGAGATGCAGTGGAAGTTTCCCTGCAACTAGATAATTAGCATAATCTACAAACTGCAAAGTGTTAATAGATAATGCAAATACATGTTCATCAGGAAACAAATCCTTCATTGGACTGGTGTTTTCTTCATTAGTTATATGTGAGAGAAAATCAACTATAAGTTCTCCTTCTTTAGCATATCACAAATGGTAATATCAAATTCTTGAAGCAAAAGCAACCACCTGGTCACCCTACATTCATGCTTGGTTGTTCATAAGATATTGCATTGTAGCATGACCAATATGTATAAACATGGTAACCAATAATGTAATGTCAGAATTTATTGATTTCATGAATAATGGAAAGGAATTATTTTTCTACTAGAGTATAGTTGAGTTTATTTGGGGAAATATTATTACTAACAAAGTAGATGGTATATGAATTTTGATCTTCCTTTTGTCCAAGAACTGCACCAATAGTTGTATCTGACACATCTATTGATATGTGGAAGGGAAGGGACCGATTTGGTCTTCACAATACTGGTGCAATAGATAGATTTTCTTTTAGAGATTCGAATGCAACTTGACAAGAGTTAGTCCAACAAAATTGTGTCCTTTGATAATAAATAGAATAATGGAGAAGCAATATCGGTGAAGTTTTCTATAAATTGACAATAATATCTTGCATGAACTATGAAACTTCAAACTTATTTTGAATGGTTAGAACTGAGAGTTTCGACATTATACCTATCTTTTTTGGATCAACTTTAATGCCTTCAGGTGAGATATGGTTCCCTAATCAACAATCCCTTCTATAAGTAGCATGTGATACTTTTTGTGGCTAAGGGATACATTATTTTTTTTACGCCAAACAAGGAATTTTTAAAGGTTACCCAATGTTTCTTCGAAGGTGTTTCCATACATGGTGAAATTGTCCATATACACCTCAACACAATCATGTCTTAGATCAACAAATATTACAAAGACAACCCTATGAAATGTGGTTGGATCATTGCATATACCAAAGGGAAGTACTCGGTATGCATATGTTTCCCATGGGAAAGTGAAGGTTGTCTTATATTGATATTCAAGGGAAACCTAACTTTGGTTGTAAACACTAAACCCATCAAGAAATGATAAATACTTCTTCACTACCAATGTATCCAATAACTTATCAATGAAGGGAAAAGGGAAAAGATCCTTGAGGGTTGCTTTGTTTAGTTCTATGTCATCTATGTAGACTTTCCATTTCCCATTCTTCTTTGGAACAGTCACCAATGGAGAGACCCATTTACTTTATGATATAGGATAAATAAAGTTTACATCAAGTAGCCTCTACATTTCTTCTTTGACTATTTCTAGGAAGGTAGGGTTCATACGCCTCTATGGTTGTCTTAATGGTTGATAATACTCTTTAATGTAGATGTGATGTGCATAAACTGAGGTGCATTCCTGTAATATCCATGCATCCCATGCAAATGAGTCAAAGTGCAATTGCAACAACTTAATCAAGTTCTAATTTTTGTGATGGTTCCAAGTGAGGATTGATGTTGATTGTTTTTCCAAGAAAAATATCTATTGGCGCACTGTTGGTTTTAGATAAAATGTATACATAAGTAGGTGTAGATTAAAATTATTTATGAATTGCATAGATAGAACATGCATTTTCCCTCATACAAATAAGGTGATTGGTGGATGGATGAGGATTGGTGAGGAGATCACAAATAAGATCATCTTCAATATTCTCTTTAATAGAGAGGGTTGACTTGATCATAATTAGTTGTCGAACATTCTCATCCCCACTATATTCATTTTCGATCCAAATGAGTGTTTCATATGGAGAACTTGGTTTAGCAGGAGGATATGATGAAATTTCCTTTGTAGAATCTCCATGAGTGATGGTGACCCAAATTTATGTAAGAACAAAATGAAAGAAATGATATAGAATCATAAACACGGACATATTGCAAGGAAAACAAAGATAAATTAAACACATATTCTATTGAATGGTGGAAATAGAACAAACTGTAAATACAACTAGAATGGTGGTAGCTATCTCTGAGAAGAGATGTGGTTGCTACGCTCATCCGTGCCAAATTGAATACAAAATTAGTCCAAAGGGCCTATTTATAATAAGCAGGAGGGAGAGAACCATAAAGGTCCGCAACATAACCCTAGAAGATGAATCGTCATAAATTTTGCAACCCCAAGGTGGTCAGATAAACAATCAACTTCTTGGGGTCATAAAGTTTGCATACGATCTCTTATTTGGGCGCTCGATAGGTCGTTGGAAAGGTCTATACGAGCTTTACATATTCGGAATGTTATTTCCAATTTTTTAGCTTTCTGAATCACCAAAAAACGTTGTTTAGAGCCTCAAAACGGCCCCAGGAGTTTGAAACCCAAAAAACCGTATAAAAATAACTAGGACACTGCCAAAACGAACAATTGTTTTGAGCCAGTGGAATAGGTGGTTGGCCATCGATCTCCATTTGGATCAGATAATCGTATTTATTGACCGATATTCAATATATTCATTGGTAGTGGCTAACCAAGTTCAACCTAGAATTAATTGATAACCTCCCAATTATATTTCAATTGCAAAACAATGAAATCGGTTGAATATTACCATGAATTGACAAACACTATTACATCTTCCAAAATCCCCTTCGGTTTCACAGTAGGTCTATCAACTAGTTGCAATACTGTTAGGGTAGGTCTCATGCCAAACATTTGAATTTTTTCATGGCTTCTTTTGTCATAACTAAATAACAACCCCTAAATCACACTAATACATATGGCTCAAAAGTTCCACGAAATATTCCCATGAATAAGTTAAAATCAATTTTTTTGTGGATAAACAGATAAAAAAATTGAAAAGAAATTGTTCTGGCCCCCGACAATCATCGCTCTAGCGACAAAAATAGTGTTTTGTCGCTATAGAGACGAATGTACGTGGTAAGAGCAACATATATGAGTTGTTTGTCGTTGTAGCAATGAAACCTTAACACGTGCAACATTAACAGTCAGCACAGTAACTGTCATTGACTTTTTGTTATTGTTGAAATTTGATCGTAGTGCATTTTCACTGGAACCGCCACGACCATTGATCTATAAATACATGTTCTTAAGACATATTTAAACAAATTATTTGCTATAGTTGCAACAATTTTTCTGTCGATTGTTCGATCTGTGATTTCAAGGGTCCTGTATTGGTTTAACACATTGAATTTTTGATCTCCTTCAATTTCCAGGTTAGTATTTTTGAATTCTTTATTTCCTTTCATGTGTAGGGTCATACATAAAGTAAGTCGACTATTCATTTTATCCTTAGTACTAATGCTTATATATATTTGTCGCTTAGATTTTGATAGATACATGATATATTTTTAAACACAATAGAGGGGCATTCGCTAATTACATTTTTCACTTTCCATGTCATGTCCTTTAATTTCTTGTCTCCTTTAATATATATACTCTATTCAATTTACTTATATATTGATTGAGTTTTTGGGTTCTTATAGGATATTAGAATGTCAAATAAATATGCTTGGGAAGAAAATAATAAGAGGTACATTGAGTTTAATGAAGCATTGGAGGCGAAGGGTGATGGAAAGTTTTATTTACCTTGCAATGATTGTAGGGGCTTGCAAACGAGAAGAATTTTAAGAACAAGTGAAAATTATTGTAATGAGAAGGGACATGCTGAAGGGGGGTATGAATATCATCCCTTGGTAAGACGTTATTCATTACATAATGTACTTCTTGTAATAGTGTTGATCATGTATTCACAGTTTTTTTATCATTTTAAATATATGGGTTGTATATTATACACTAATGTTATTACATTGTTTGTAAATATAAAGACAATTCCCCCTAAATGTCGATGACCAGAGAGCTATTTGCCACATAATAGTAGAAATACTACTTTACAATTTGGGGAACATGGAGATCAAAATATTGAAGATCGAGTTCTTAATGATCCTATGGACGAAGATGAGATAAATAGATTGATCCAATACACATTTGATCCATTGGATGAGGACAACCTCCATGATATTTATGATGTTCCTCTACTTGAGAAGTCCCAAGCACCTCTTTATGAAGGCTCGACAACAAATCTTCTATCTGCTATATTGTTGTTGGTGAACTTGAAGGTTTTGAATGGTTTATCAAAACTTGTTTCACACGGCTCCTAACATATGTAATATGATTAATTGCATCTTCACATGGTATCAAAAGTTGACTATTTTTCTCTATTTTTGTGTTAATTAATTCATAAATTAGGTGGTGTTCACTATAATTGTTAATTAATTCACAAACAAAGTGCTTAATATAAATTGTCAACCCAGGGAAGTCTGGTCATTTCAAAGGAAACTACGCAAAATATATGCATGAACACATAGTAACTGATAATCATAAATCACCCTATCCATTCAAAATAAAACCTTGCAACCTAATATTGTGTTCTTCCACTAATCGATCCAATATTTAATGCTAATTCAATCTTCAAGAATAAAAAGATTCACAAGCCTTCAAATCAAAACAATTCAGAGAATAACTAGCTAGTTTTGCTTTTGCAAGAAGTTAAATCCAATCTAATGTTGTAAGGAAAGTTGTTTTGCAATTAAAACACTATGAAACAATCTTTTTACTCAATAAAATCTCGCATCACTACCATTCTCAACAATATAGGAATATAAACATTAATCAAACCATATGACAAGATACAAGTGTAAACACAATCATTCTTGAATTCGATGACACATTGCTAGAAAGAAATTCACACACTATAGAGTCAATTGTTCAACAATTATATTCCTAATTAACCAATTGTTTCGGCAACTCAATAGGAAATGCAAATAACAACTCAAAACACATTGTTGCAGCAACTAAGAAAGAGATGCAAATAGATAAGGAATTAATACACAGTAGATCAAGAAATTTCTAATACACAATAGATTAGGAAAATTATAATAGAGATGTCTTGACAAATTAGAAGGAACTAATACACAATAGATCAAGAAAATTCTGCCACTTTCATTGATAAAATAGGTGAAGTACAAAATTTCTCCACCTTTGTTACAATTGTTATTTCTTTGGTAGTCCCTTCATGGACGACCTAGTTCTCTTTAAATACTAAGGATGAGAATTGTGATCCTTCAAATTCAGACAGCCATGAGGATCGAAGATCCTCAGGATGTCGACTCAATATCTAGAATATAAACAATTACATCATAGTATTACAATAACAACAACGACCCTTTCATAAGAACTTCTGGTTTAACAGATCGAACTAATCCAATGACTTTTAATTATCAATGAGCCACGTAGATGAATAGGTTGACCTGTCTTGCAATGACCCCAAGCTAGTGCCCAAAAGAAGTGGAACTTTGTGCCCATATTTTCCCTTTCCCATATGTATCAGCAAGATGAGACACCCAAATCGTTGTGTATCGGTAGGTTGATACACCTAAATCTCTGTGTATCAGTAGGTTGTTTTAGCCAAATTTCTTGTAGCATTTAACTGTATTCATTAATCCATCACATGTTAGCTTATTCAAGAAACAAAACCCATAAACAAAGATAAATCTAAACATTAATTTGAAAAAATAAAGATGAATTCATACCTACTCACAATCATGCTTTTCCTTAGAGAAAATACCATTTTGGTTGACTAATAAACGAAAATAGGGAAAAAGATCCATGAAAAAAGAAAGCAAAAAGGGTCATTTTTAGTACCGAACATTCCCCCCCAACTATAAAGTTGCATGTCCTCATGCAATAAACTCATGTCAGTATGAATCTGAATATGGATCAAAGATTCTTCTGTGCAGGTGAGTGAAATTGAAAGAAGATTCAGGTTTATCTTCCCTGTTTCTTTATCCTTGACAGCAACTAGTTATCCCTGACACTTTTTCTCTGCCTTTTTTTTCAACCTGTATTTGCCTCTATATTCTTTACCAGGAAACCATATGATAGGAAATTTGAATCTCAACCCCAACCAATTTGGTCCACATCTCTGAATACAATCAACATAACTAGGAACCCGAGACATGACATAAGTGAAGTTTTCAAAACAATAAGTATCCCTTGTCCTCATAAGCTGTGAAGACGCTTCCCACCTGCATTTACTACCTTCCTATGCATAAGTTTTTGGTTGCATTACGAGTTGTGCACATTTGTTTATGACATCATGTTGAAGTTTTGTCATCTCATTGGCTCTTGGTGGGGAGGAATGGAACCTCTTATGGACGTCAATAATTGCAGCAGGGGATTGTGGTTCACCTCAGACCCATAAAGTAGAGTTCTCCTCATTTTTTTGAATGGTTTGAAAGGAGTTCCACCAAATCATATGGTTAGTGACAAAATAAGTAAATTACGGGTTCACATCCCCTATATAAGGAATGGGATTAAACAAAACATTCATAAAACAAGCTAACTCATGCAAATACAATTCACATAAGAGATTTTGTTCGGAAAAATTACTCTGAGCAAGAGTGTCCAAAAATTGATGAGTTGTGACAAGATGATGGGGCCTTCCTTCCTTAAGATCCTTCAACTAAAAAAGATTCAATTGTTCATACAGGAAAACATAATAAGAAAGTGACGAACTCCTACAACTTAGTAGTTCTTGAATTAATGCATACATATGTTCCTTTTCTTGCTTCATAGTTTTATATCTCCTTAGTTCCTTTAATTTTGACTGCAATTTTACCCAATGAAACCTCTGAAAGGTCAATTCTTCATCCCACTTCTCTCTAAGTTCATTAATGACTTTCCTATGTGTGGGCAAAGGAACCATCACTTCCCCATGCAAGGTATCTTGATATTTCCATTTATTCACTTCAGATTTTAGCAAAGAAACTTCCTCTGCCACAATCTGTGCTTCTTCATCTTCTTCATCCAATTCGATGATCTTAGAAGGCCCATGAACCTTTAGATCACCATTTATCCTGGGAAGAGTGAAGTCCTGAGTTGTTGGTTCTTTTGTTTCAGCAACTAAATTTTGTGTCTCAACAACTTCTTTTTGTTCCATTGGTTTCTTGTGCTACAGTGTTCTCCTCGTTTTTTGGTGTCACTAGTTCTTGTGTTACAATGACTTGTTCTTGCTGAGGCAACTCTTCCACATATTTTTGTGTTTTCATGTCCGGTGCCTTCTCCCCAACAGGATTGGTAGTCTTATCTTTTTGCATTGTTCCAACTTCTTCCTATATTAACTACATAAGTCTCCAAGATGAAGGTTCCATAAGAGTGACCTAAGGGGTTTAATATGAGAAGTGGCGTTGTCAATGAGATCCCAACAAAGGCAACCATGGAGAATTCAAGTCATGAGATCAATTTGTCGGAGTTGCCAGAGAACTGTATATTTGACATTCTCTCCATCATTGCTCCATGTGATGTCTGCAAAATGTCAGTCGTCTCCAGACTCTTCACATATGTAGTCGATAGAACAAATCCATTCCTTAACAAAGCTACCAGATCCTACCCAGGGCCGCCACCCCCATCTCATTTGCTTCAAGAAGAAAACTCTATTTTCGTCTTTGCGATTTTGTTCCAAGAGATGGGGGAACCCAGGTTATTCGCTCTAATATTCCTTACTATTGTCTCCATTATCATGAATTCTAAAATGTTGGTTTTGGTTAGTAGATTCGACTGACATAAAGCCAGTTATCCATTCATTCATTGACATAAACCTTCATTTTTTGTTGGAGCAAAAACATAGATTTTGGTTAGAACGATCCATAACGAAGATAGTCTACATGTTATCTCGAAGAGAATTATCCATCAAATAGGGCAACAACGAACACTATTGGACTTGGGTTTCTAGATACGACCCCAGGTTTGGTTTGCCTTGGCTGTCAATTTTGGACTTGGGTTTCTAAAGACATCTGCGGTTTGTTTTCCGTTGCATACAACATGTCGAAAAAGCTAGTTATGTCGGGGAAGAAAAAACAGGCCTACCCAAAAACTTCAACAACCCGCCACAAGATGCACATTATGCATTTGATCACTCTAAAAACTCATAACACTTTCTTATTCTATAGAAGGACGACGAAATTGGAAACTGTATGAGAAAAAAACACCTACAACGTAAATATAAAAAGAAACCATTCAAATATAATAATAGAGCAATAGAATAATAATGTGTAATAACGTAAATTTTAAATAAAAAGAAACCATTCAAATATAGTAATCTAGCAATAGAATGATTAATGTGTAATAACCTTATTTTAAAATATTTAAATTTACTCTTGCATTTTTATTTAGCAGCATAAAATTAGGGTTTCAAAATGTTCTTAAGGGCAAAGACATTTGTGAGGGACCATAACCCTTTGGAAAGACGGGGAAGGGTTCAAATTTGATCGTGACGTGCTTCCTTATCTATCTATCCATCTTGTTATATCTATCCACTTTCATTCATCACTCGTCTCAATTCTTGCTTTCAGAAGGGTGTGAGGCCGGAGTTGCAGGTACAGCCATTGGAAACAGAAACTCAGAAGCCTTGACTTTGTAAAATACGGGAATTAATAATGGTAGCGGCCTACCTCAAGGCATTCATTAAGTAGAAGGTCAAAATGGGGACTACTATTATCCTTCCCGTGTTTAACATTGTCAAGCTTTATGGGCATCTGTGGACGCGCAAAGATTTGCGTGGATGCTGAGCCAACGATTTCACGAAGCGAAAAGGTAACATCATCTGCAACAATTGAAAATTGCGGAAGAGCCTCAGAGCCCTCTTTGACGTTTCAGGCTCAAGCTATGTTACATAATGGGTTAGGTCTCTAATGCTGTTTTAACTTTGCATTGTATTGTTCACAAAGAATTATATGATTGTTTATTTGCTTCGTAAATAGCACAAATTTAATTGGACATATTTGTTTATTTTGGGGAAAATGTTCAGCGACTCTTCTTTCACATAGTAAATGTGTCTAATGTTCCCCGAGTAAATGCCTAAACCTCTCATAGCAAGTCAGACTACGACGCAAACTTATTAAGCAACTGTGAATAACTACCATAGATTTACCCCAACTCCAAACAAATCTAGTAGTTACTGGATTAGGATGTATCTTTTTTATTAAAAGCAGGAAAAAAAATCATCATGTGCGGCCACCTCTCTGAAGCTAGTGCAAGCCCGTGAATCCCCATACTGAGATTGTAAGCGAGTTGAAAGCTTTTTGTGTTAAACCCACTTATAACCTTCCCCCAAAACCTGTCCACAGCTTAATAACGGAACTGCTGTGGATGACATCCGCTCAGGCTTCAGCGCCTGCCAGACCTCAGGTGGCGCAATTAAGGACCTAAGTGCACCTTAACAGATCAGCTGTAAATCAGCGAACCAGCAGCGGTTTACCACATAATCCAGGTGTTTTTTTTGTCAGTGGGTGGAGCAGAGATACCATTCAGTCAACTTTACCTTCCTGCAGCTCGGGTTTTATGGAAGATGCTTCCTCCTGTCCAGCTTTACCTCCGGACTAATCCCACCCTGCTTACTTAATTACCCCATAAGAATGTATAGGGGTTAGCTTCCACTCTGACCAGAAGGGTTCTGCGGCCTGCCTCATATGGGGAAGTGTTGCCCCTCAGCAGTGATTGCTGACCTTGCTGGGTTGTGGTCCACAAACCAGAAGCAGTTTAAATTCATACCCCAGGGGGAGGATTAGGATGTATTTATGCATGCTTATTGTTTATTTATAGGTCCACTATTTTTTTTTAAGTTAGGGAATTGATAGAAAATAATAAACAGCCTTCAGTAGAGCAGCAACCCAAGGTTGTAGGGTTTTGGGGCAAACTTTAAGCAAGTTAATATGTGGACAAACTCAATCTTTCTTGCCAGACCATTTTTATGATGAGGTAGAGTTCCATCTTGATCTGCTCATTTTTTTTTCAAATTTCTATCTAGGTTGTTCTAAAATGTTCCAAAATCCTTGAGGGAAAAGTTCCATCATTGAAGTTTTCATCAATCAGCTGGAACGATAACTTCCAGTAAAATTTCTACCTGATTTTGGGGAGAATTTCCACTGGAAAGAAAGTGAGTTTGTCCATTTATTAGCTTACTCCATTCTTTAAGCACCAGGCAGACTTGCCATAAACGATTGTCTTGGAACTTTGATATAACAGTTTTCCCATCTATAACCTTACAAAATATGAAAATTCCATCAACGTGTATAACAAATCTGTCTGATGCTTAAAATTTGTAGATTTTGGTTTCAGGTTGAATTGGATCTGCTACTATGGACACTGTTTTTGTTTTCGTTTGATGTGAGAGAACCTGATCGCAACCATCCTGTATCTCCGTAATGGAGGAGGATGTTTGTGATCCTGGTTGGGTTTTTAAATATATATCATTGGACTTTTCTTGACTCTGGATCGGGTTTTTCTCCAGCGCCATTTTCTTTGCGTAGTTTGATGAAGATGCCTTTTATCTTTCTTGTTCTATATATTTTTATCTGTAGTGGTTTTTCTGTAGCAGAATCTTGGTTTTTGTGCCCATTTGCTATCACCAGCATAGATAAAAGAAACTACTAAGCCACAAAATACACGATGCAAATTGAATGTTGTCATAACTGATGTTGAAGAAATATGAGTGAAGCCACTCCAGTTACTAAGGATTAATCCCAGAAATTTATGGATCATGCGGTTAAGAGGTATTTACGTTACCTCGCAAATCCCTTGTATGATGTATCGCGTATCTTGCAATTGCCCTTGAAGTGTTTTAAGTTGCAATGGCTTTATCATTACCCCTATAATAACCTCAAAAGGTGCAATGATGTGCATGATATAAAAGTGGAAAAACATTTATAATAGATCAAGTATTTGAAGAAAATCATATAAATACATTAATCTCTTCGCACGGAAAGAACACAGTATTTAAACTTAACTATGAAAAAGTTTTGTTAAAAACTAACATTATGTTTAATTTGTAGGCAAATTAATAACTCATCATGTAGAGTTTGTTTATTTTGATAATTAGTTTTTATTTCATTTCATGATAAAAACAAAAACCATTTTCTACATAATGTCTGCAAATTAAAATATTTCTTTTTGCAGGTTGTCTTTGTATAATTGTAGTAATTTAGATATAATCTCATGATACTAAGAACAAATACAGTTTTCTATATAAACTATTTATATTCATTTGCACGATGATGAGGTGCTCCACGAGTGTAATTGAGGTCGTTTCAGTCACTTGTTACTTCTCATTATAAACCATGATTGCGTGGCCCATTTAGGAAGCACGGTGATTTTGAAAACGAAAAGTAAGAATAGTGAATACTCAAAAATACCATTTTTTCAAGTTGTATACAATACGGTTTTTTCTATACAATGCAAATAACATTTGCAGAGCTCAAACATGTTGTATAAATTAAGGATATTCAATTTTTAAAAAATCATCTATAAATAAGCATTCATGAGCATAAAACTTTATAACATGTATTATAGTATTTTAATGATTTATGGGGACAATATTTTGCGAGAATTCATCTCAGATTGGGTGGATAACACCCTTCTCAAATCATCTAGACTAGACCCGGTTGGCAATTGAAATCAATGATAATAAGAACACGAAGTATTAAAATTTAAAATTAAAGAAAATCCTATTAATGAGTAATGACAATGTGAGACTATAGACCCAGTTGACAATTGAAATCAATGATAATAAAAACACGTAAGTATTAAAATTAAAGAAATAATGACAATGTGAGATATGCTATTTGATGCATTTATTTAATTGTTTTAATAAATATCACGTTTTTAAATATAGACTGCTAGAAACAGCTTACACTATAATGATATATTTATTTAACTATTTTGTAACAGAGATTACATTTGTTTAAATAAACTATTAGAGTTGCTTAAATCAAAGCCATATATTTCTGTTCAAGTAAATTAGCACATTCAGAACTCAACACATATTTCAGAAGAAAGAAAAATTACCTTATGAAAGGGGTATAAATGCCTTTACATTCTTCTCTGTTTGACTAAAGCAGATGCAAAAACTGCAAATGTCTATGTAACTTCAGGAAAAGAGGCTAGGACTGGGAATCCTGTATTTACTAAAATACAAAATGGAATTTATCCTTCAGCGATTTCATCAACTAATCAAAACAGGAAACCCTGTCACTGATATGTTAAACTTAAGTGAGCATGAATCAAATTAGAAAAGATGAAGGGGTCTTTTTAACGCTGGCAATGATTACCCCGGCCTCATCTACCCAGATCTCACGGGACCCTTCCCTTATTTCAAATCAAACCCTTCCTTGGACAAAGTATCAGCTTCCATGTTCTCCCTATAAATATGGGAAAAAGAAATGTCTTTGAAAATGTGCCCATGCTGTTCTCCCTATAAATAGAGGAAAAAGAAACGTCTTTGAAAATGTGTTCGGGCAAATGCCATTCTCCCTTGCCAGATTTAGGAGTATAGCCAAAGCCTTCTATTCTTAATTTCTTCCATGTTGTTTGGGCCCAAGACAATGCTTGCTTTCAAGGAAATTTTATGATTGATAGATGACTCCACCAGCTCCACACTCAGAATTCCTTGGTAAGCTCCAGCGAAAAAAGCCCATGGGCAATATTTGTATATCTCCAGGTTGTGAACCAATCTATGCTGTTATCATGGGAGTTACCTCTATACCTTCATATAGGCGCCTGATTTGATAGTGGAACTGAAATGGAGATAAATCCTTGCTCTCGAGAATCCTAGAATGTCTTGCTAACCATATGGCTCTAGAGACAACCAAAGGAAGAGATCAATACACTTTTAGAGCTCTGTCTTCAAACTAGCATTTCATATAGTCAAGAAGAGTTTCTCCTTGCCATAAACCCTGCCCCACCTACTAGTGAAATAGATTTCTTCCAAACTTCTTTTTTGTAGGGGTTCTGAACTAGAAGGTTCTATTATTCCCAGTTCGCACCTACAGAACAAAAACCTGCCTGGCCATTGCACATACAAGGGTAAGACTTTATTCCTCTTTTGTGGAGCATTCCAGGGTAAGATTTTATTTGCCAATGCTAACCACCTAAGAATTCTTAATTTCAATGGGCTCTAACATTCCAAAATATTCCTCCACCACCAGATCTCTTATGATTCTTCTGCTTCATACATGACTTTATATCTCAGACTCACTGTGAACATCCCTGAAGATAGATTTTTGGACCATACCAAAGTGTCCTCTGACCTAATTCTAATGGCACTTTTTGTTAGTTTCTTAATATATTCCTAAAATGTCGGTGCCATAAAGTGGTTGTTGTGGGGTCTACTGCCTCTGCAAGGACTTTCTTTCTTTCAATGATTACACTGGGATAGTTGAATTTGGTCATTGCACCCGTGACCCTCTCCATGGATCCCTCCCTAATGCCACCCAATTTTCCATCATCTGTTTTCCATGCTGCGTAGCCTAATGCACAATGATTTCAACCATTCTCGATAGCTTTTTCCGATGCAATTTCGACAGAATCCGGCAGATATTTTGAAGGAATTCTTAAAATTCCAAATAAGTGTTTAAATTCCTACTACCTAGAATATAGGTGCCCTAGGTTTTTTGAGGATGCTGAAGCCATTTATGAATTCAGAATCACAATTTGAACAGTACAAAATTTGGATTTCTTAAAAAAAACATCGCCGGATTCCGTCCAAAAACTCGATGGGAAATTAAATTTGTCGTGTTTTAAGACTTCTTCTTTTCCATGCAAGCCAATTCTCAATATGGGAAAAATAAAGAACTAAGGCTTTCCAAATGATTTAGGCATTATCCCATGATATAACTAGACACTGAATCCAATATTCAAAGCTTTGAGGATTTATGTGCCATAGTCCTTCCTGTTGGATAAGTCTCCACAAACTCTTTGCTGCTAAGGCTTTACCAAAGAAACGCAAGTTTTTTATGCCCTAACCTCCTGCTACTTTGCTAATTCGACCAGGAATACCATCTTTTTCTTTTTTCCTAGTCCATAAGAAATGGAGGCATTTTTTTTGGATATTTTCCAAAATTCCAACTGGGATATAAGACATAGTGTTAAATTGTCAGAATACAAAATCACTTCAAGCATTTATTTAACAAGAGTCAACCTGCCTCGTATAGGCAACCATCTCATGTACATGAATTACTTCATGCCTTGAATTAACAAGAGTCAACTTGCCACCTATAGATAATCATCTCATACACTATGAGGTAATCCTCTTCTCTTGCCAGTTGCCACCTATAGACAATCATCTCATACACTATGAGGTAATCCTATTCTCTATTTTTTGATATAGCCAAATCCAATCACTAAGACCATAACTATTCGGTTTCAAATTTCAACATAAAGCCTGTGTACTTAAAACCTTGCAAAATTCAGTACACTTAAAATCAAAAGTCCTGGTAATTAAATCAGCTAATCCATTCTCAGTGCTGTTAAAAGTTATTGCAGATTTCTTTGGGTTTATTTCATGTCTTGTTGTTGAGCAATAAAGTGTCTGCATTTCTTTGAGTCTTGGAGCTTCCCTCAGTGAACCATTCCAAAACAAAGGACATAAATCTACAAAGAGTAAACAAGTTCATGCTCTATAGCCAATATTTAATCCTTTCAGAGCTCCGTTCCTTTGTGAATCGATGACTAATCTGCTCAATCCTTTGGTTACAATGAAAAATAGTAAGGAGACAAGGGACAACCTTGCCTTTGCCCTCAAAATGGTGTGAAAAAGCTTCAGGCCAAACCATTATCGAGGATGGAGAAAGACACAAAAGTAAACAACCCATAATCCAATTAACAAAAGGAACATAACCTATATAAATGAGAATACGATGAATGCACAACGATCTGACGCTATCGTATACTTTCAATAGGTTAAGCTTGATTACCATGAGAATAAGATGAATGCACAACCATCTGACTCCACTGTATGCTTTCAATAGGTTAAGCTTGATTACCATGGCTTTCATCTTCTTTGTCTACCCCTATTGCATCATGAACTTGCCTGTTGCTGAGAAAGCCAAACAGTACTGTTATTGTTTCTGAATGGGCCCCTTTTAATGTTCTAGCAATAGTTTTGGAGATGATATCATATAAGATGTTGCACAAAGAGATTGGTCTGAATTCCTGAGAGGATGATGGATTATCCTTCTTAGGCATTAAAGCTATGAATGTAGAGTTGATAGAGCCGACAACTCTGAATAAATCTTCTTCAATAAAATTGTAGATACCAGAATCCTACAAAGTCAATAAACCATCCATACAGCCCCGGGCTTTTATCTTTTGGAATGGTTCAGCCACACCTTTTAGTTCTAACTTCTTCCTTGGTTACTTACCCTTTTAGATCCTCATTCATGTCATTTTCTATAAGCCAATCAGTGACAGTGCTATCCCAAGGCATAGCAAAAATGGCGGAAAAAGGCCAGTGCACTTTTTGTTACAATAGAATCATTTACAGTGTTGGCATATTTATTAAAATCAAAGAGCATTGTCCAGTCTAATACGACGATGAAAGGACCATTTTTTATTACATAAGAATCATTTACAGTTTTAGCATATTTATTTAAAAACAAAGAGCATTGCCCAGTAAACTTCAACAATACAAGGATGAAAGGACTCAAATCGATCAATGTCCAGTTATGTTTGGAACAACCACTTGTGATTGGTAAGTGTGTGGGGTTGCTGAGCAAGTGATACTATCAACCATTTCAGCAAAGCATATGTAGATCTTACTACAAACAGGTTGAATTTGTAATGATGATTGGTAAATGTGTGGGGTTGCATCATCTACATTTTAAAATTTGCAACATAGGTTATCTAGCCATGTTATGATCCCTTTTCTAGTGAATGGAGATCATGTCATTAATATGATCCCTTTTCTAGGATGGCAGCAAATGGATCCTACAGGTCTGATCTTAGTTCCCATAAAATCTTGATTGGATTATAAATTGAATGGAGCAAATAAGCAGACCCAAGCAACTTCAAGTGACAAGTCTAGATGGCCCTATATTTCATAATACTATCTTAAAAGGTCTAAATTTAGTATATTATTAAAGCAATCTGCTATATATTTCCGAGAGAGTGGTGCAACTCAAACCTAATATTCCAAAATGCTTTTGGAAAATAGTTAAGTGCTATTGCTTAAAATCCAATGGCCTTGAAAATGTAAAAGAACAAACAACTCTAAATCACTAAAGGCTTACTCTTTCAGAGACGAACATCTCCAACTAACTCACCTTGTAGCAGTTACACCTCTCATGTATGGACCTAGTTAACCCTTCATGTAAAATGAAGGAGCGCAAACACTGCATCATTGAGCAACCATTCTGTATCCCCACACAGCTGAAGTGGCTATATTG